>JAODKC010000001.1:42672706-42708082 GCA_026777985.1 Mormyrops attenuatus | reverse complement strand
TCCCATAACATGTGTCAAAACCCACCCATCCTTTTTCCAATTTTTTTGGTGTCCCACGTTAAAACCCAACACCAATAACCGCGTTAATGCCAATCCCCCCCCCCCCCCCCCCCATCCATCATTAAATCATTGCCAGCCCACATCACACACCCTCCTGCATCACTAGTGAATAGGACTGATGGGGAGGTGAGTGTTCTGCCTTGTGCATGGTTGCCCATGGGATAATAAAACCTGCAGCTCTCCCCTTGTCTCCCTTCACATTTGCAGGTGACCGGTTGAGTGCTGTACTGAATTCCATTCAGTCTGGGCCTTTCCTCCTAACTCCCTCCGTATTTGAGCAAGCTGCCCAACCTCCCTGTTCCCTTGTCCACAGCCCATTTGTGTTTGGACAGTCCCTTTCCCAGCAGCCTCAACCACAGCTTCCGAGTAAGTCTGCCTGCCTTGTGTCTGTGCGTGCCGGCTCACATGCTTTGTGTGTGCGAGGGTGTTGTGCCTTGTTTCTTTGTTTGTTTGTAACTTTTTTTTTTCTTTTTTTGCTGTTGTCCTGTTGCTTACCTGCTTTTCACCTGGCTCCATTCTATGCGGTCTGATGTGCTGCTTTTTCAACATCATCATTCCACGTCATTGCCATCTGAAAGCCTGCCTCCCTCCCTCTAATCTCATCTCTGCCCCTTTTTCGTTTTGCAGTTACCCCAAATCCCATTTACCTTCTAATTCTAGTTCTGTATTTGTAGAGCTTAAGTAAGACTCCTTGGTTCTCAAAATCAATTGGAATGCATCTTTTCCTCTCAAACAAAACCCTCTCACCTTTTTATACTTATTTTTAAAACTGATTCATTGCCCAGAATTTCATAAATCAATATAACAAATGACATACGTAGAGAGAGAGAGAGAGAGAGAAGGAAACATCAAAGGACTTTCTATGTTAATATCTGACCCATGCAATTGGCAGCCTCTTGGGATGTCAGATTCCGAATAGAAAGTCAAAGCTCTTCAGCTATGATGTGAATTTGCATCGGAAATTCCGCCTATGCCTTCTGTAGACTTCATAGAGGCACAAAGGCTGAATGTCATTCCTGGAGCAGCTGACTGCCCTCTTCATTCCCCCCTCCCCCCTGCTCCGTGTCCCATTCCCTCTCTGATAGGCTCCCTCCTTTCAGCCTCTTTTGCTTATTTGCCACTGTCTCCTGCTTTAGATGCTTCATCACGCAGCCTTGCTTCACGTGAGCGTTTGCACAAAAGCGGCACGGGGGGGCTCGGCACGGCTCTATCATCTCTTGCTGTCAGGCACAAGGGTGGGTAAACGTGCTCCTGCGGGCGGGACAAGTTCCGGCCGGCAGCCCCTGTCTCCTGCCGTTCTGTAGAGCATCCGTGTTCCCTTACCCATCCCAAGGCGCCTTCTGGATGCCCCTGAGACTGTCTAGCTGAGTGCATGCGGAATTATTTTGTCACCGCTGTCTGTTGGATTAAAAATGATAACTCTTCTACGAAAATTGAGGGGAGATGAAGGCAGTTTTGATCCCCTTTTTGTTCATTGGGGATTTTTCCAATTGTTTATTTTATAACCCATATAGACTTTATTATAGGGACTGAGAATTATAATCAATTTTTCGATACTTGCTTTGTTTGCCAGTTATGTATAGCAGCAGTCTCTTTGGAGACTTCTGTCTTTGTTTTGAAATTAATGAAAATAAAACAATGTTTGGTAACACTTCACTTGACGGGGCACAAATAGTATAGTAGTATACTATTACTTATGTATTAATTACCCACAAACTAAGTCTTAGTTACATACTGATCTCATCTTAATTACTCATTAATGAACCATGATGCATGTTTTATCCCAAGCAGTTACTATATTTGTTACTATATCTGTTAATTCTGTAAACCTTTGTGAACTACTGAAGGAAGAAGTAATGAATAACAAGTGAAATACTGAATGTTCATCTTTAATGAATTGTTCTGCATCCTTCATCTCAAGTAGCAACTGTTCATGATTTGTACTTCAGTAGTAATTGAGTTATTACTAACTGTTTGTGCCCCTTCAAGTTTTTATATAAAAAGTTTCATAAATGCTGAGGTAGAAAAGGCACCCATGTATTTACTAACTGTGGTTATAATACTGGGTGTTTCTCCAAGATTCTCTAGGGATTGAGGAAATATGCATCTTTGCTTGAGATCTGGAATGGTTTTCCTTTATTATTTTGGTGTTCATTTGGTTTATTTTAAAGTAACATACCGGTAATGGTTCCGTATTTGTTTCTCAACGTGGCGTCAGGTTTGATGTCGGTGTGTTTTGCGTGCAGGCGAGAGGGGAACGGCTCGCTCCATGTCCCCAGCGAGCAAGCAACGGCAAGAGAACCGGCCCTCAAAGTCCGAGACCCGTGGAAGCCGAGCTTACGATCAGGGCAAGATCAAGAGCAATGAAAGCATATCTGCTAGCGAGGCCCTGATCCTGAAGTCTGAAACCGCCAAACTGAGGTCCGACTCCCACAGCCGCTCCCATTCTCCCAACCACAACACTCTGCAAGCTCTCAAAGGTGATGGAAGGACATCTGACCTAAGGGCAGAGTCTCCCACTCCAAGTTCTCGGTCATCGTCCCCCAAACAGAAAGGCGTCTCCGGTGGCAGGTCCAGCCCTTCTGGCACCTGCTCGCCCAGTTCCGCTTCCTTTCATGAGAAGAACCTACCTCAGAAACTCAGCCCATCTTCAAAGGTCCACCTTGACCCTCCTCGCGAGAGATCCAAGTCGGACTCGTATACCCTCGATCCCGACGCGCTGCGGAAGAAGAAGGTGGCCTTGGTAGATCCCACCCGAGGCCGTTCTACTTCACCCAAACCAAAAATTCCGCCCAAAGACAATGTGGAGAACCATGCACCTTCGCCCCATGTGGTGCAGGAGAACCTCCACAAAGAAGTCGTTGAAGTCTGTACCTCCAGCGCCCGGCAGTCCAACATTGAAGAAGGTATTGGTGAGAACAGCGAGCTGCTCGGCAGTGACGAGGGCTCCTCCAAAGTGCACTTCAGCATCGGGAAGGCTCCAGTCAAGGAGGAGCTGGAGACCCGCTCATCACCCAAAGTCAGTCGCAAGTCCTCTGGCCGGCATGTCAGGCTCAAGAAAGAGAAGTCGGGACCTCTCTTCAAAGGGGAGACTGTGAGAATGGCAGAGCCCACTAAGCAAGCCATGTCACCGTCCGTGGCGGAGTGCGCCCGTGCCGTCTTCGCGGCCTTCTTATGGCATGAGGGCATCGTTCACGATGCGATGGCCTGCTCCTCGTTCCTGAAGTTCAACCCTGAGCTGACCAAGGAGCATGCTCCCATCCGCAGCTCCCTCAGCTCTCAGCAGGCTACAGACGAGAAGGAGAGCAAAGTCAAGAACCGGCACTCTTTGGAGATCTCCTCTGCCCTCAACATGTTCAACATCTCTCCTCACGGCCCTGACATCTCCAAGATGGGCAGCATCAACAAGAACAAGGTGCTCTCCATGCTCAAGGAGCCACCCCTCCCAGAGAGGTGCGAGGATGGTAAGATGGAACCGGTAGCTTACGAGGTGACCAGCAACTCCAGCATAAAGAGCAAGTCCATCCTGCCACTCACACTCCAGCATCTGGTTGCCTTTTGGGAAGACATCTCCATGGCCACCATCAAGGCGGCAACCCAGAATATGATTTTCCCCAGCCCGGGATCCAGTGCCATTTTGAAGCGCAAAGAGAGCGAGAAGGACAACAAAAAAGCCAAAAAGGAGAAGAAGAAGAAGGAGCGAGCAGAGATGCGGCCCAGAGGAAACCTTTTCGGGGAGATGGCTCAGTTTGCCATGGGAGGTCCAGAGAAGGACACCATCTGTGAGCTGTGTGGAGAATCACATCCATACCCAGTTACCTACCATATGAGACAGGCCCACCCAGGTAAAATACATGGCTGTGCTTCCTCTTCCTTGTGAAGACCCTAATGCTTCTTCATGGTGCATAGAGGGACTGCTGAATATCTGTCCTTGTGTTTTCTCTGTCAGGCTGCGGTCGCTATGCCGGCGGCCAGGGCTATAACAGCATTGGCCACTTCTGTGGGGGCTGGGCAGGTAACTGTGGAGATGGAGGAATCGGAGGGAGCACATGGTACCTTGTCTGCGACAGATGCAGAGAAAAGTACCTGAGGGAGAAGCTGACAGCTGCCAGAGAAAAGGTCGGCCATCACTGAGGACAGTCACTGAATTCTGTTAGACTTCAGTATGTTTGTTGGTGGGAATTTGTATGGTGGGAGATCACCTTGGAGAAATGGGCAAATGTACGGAGAGACCAATAAAGGTGTGTTTATAATTGGTGGTAGAGCCTTGTGCTAACAACCCAAAGGTCAAGGGTTTGAATCCTAGGTCCCGCATAACGAAACACCTTGGTATCTCGGAATCCCAGGGAACACACAAATTGTAGATGTTACCCATTCCGTCCTTGGATAAAAGCATCTAATAAATAAACGTTGATGGGAGAAAATCATACAGTGGGATAATTATATATCTAATCCTAGATTCACAAAGGAGGTTGTGTGTTTTTGGGATAATGGCCCTATGTATGAGCTCACATAAACTGCGGAGTCGGTATTTAGTCCACAGTCATTATAACAGCATCATAATGAATATAGAACATATGCAATGGCAGTGGGTGATTGGGGAGTGCCATGCATAGTGATAGAAATGCTTTGTGCACCAGAGCGAAGACTCTCTTACCATGTCATTACATTGAACGAGGCTGTAATTTAGCTATCTACCTGGCAGCGTTTTGTCCAGTTCTATGCTCTGCACTCATCGCCTGTGGTGCACTTTGTAATGACTGAGTCGTGGGCCCGTCCTCCAGGTGAAGCAGTCCAGGAAGAAGCCGCTACAGGTGAGGATCCCCCGGGCGCTGCCCACCATGGAGGCGCACCAGGTGATCCGGGCCAACGCCCTGTTCCTGCTGTCCCTGAGCAGCGCCGCCGAGCCCAACTTATTGTGCCACCACCCAGCAAAGCCCTTCCACGCTCACCTGCCCAGCCTCAAGGAGGGTGTGTCTGACGACCTGCCTGGCAAGATGGGCTGCCTGTACCTGCAGATGCTGGCACGGTATGCAGGCTGCTGTTTGTCTACCCTGGCTAACCCTAGTAGCATAGTGCCTGACATCCCGCTGTCCACCAGTATTACCTAAAGTTATCCTTAATTTTACCAGGAAATGTTAACCTATGCCATAAAATGAGCTGTGTTATAAATATTAAAAGTACTTTCTAAGTATCTGAAGTACATATTTTAGATTCTTACTTCTGCACATTCTATGTAATTCAATGGACATGTTTATTATTAGGTGACATAAGTCAAATGTCGATTCCTGACAGACTTATAGATGACACACTTCTCGAATCGTCTGTCTGGGTCATCCGCTTTATCTGCTCTTCCAAGCTTTGTTATTCTGTAGTGCACTGCTTTATGTCATAAAATGCTCAAAATAAAATTTAGTCTAGTCATTGTGCCTCTGATGAAGGTTCAGGCTTGGAAATTGGGCAGCCTTATTCCTTTTCAGGATTATTTGAACCATACGTAGTTCTGTTCTACGATCTGCTCCAGGCCACGTCCCTGCTGTGTAAATCTCTTCCAGTGATTGGCTGAGGATGCCTGTGAGATCTGCATCTCATTGGCTTATTCACTCTGTGTGCCGCCACTCTGCATGTTTATACGTCCATTGATGGCTTCCTCCTTCCCAAAGCCCACGTTCTTATGCCTCCCTTATCAGGCATCACACAGAGACCTTCGGAGCGTTCCAGGACGACAACCTCTTCCAGGACGAGATGCGATACCTGCGCTCAACATCGGTCCCCGCTCCGTACATCTCAGTCACCCCCGATGCCTGTCCTAATGTGTTTGAGGAGCCAGAGAGTAACATGAAGTCCATGCCCCCCAGGTATACCACATCCCACTCTTTATCAGACACAGTAGGCTGAATATCTTTCTTGCTTGTCATGACCAGGTGTGACTGTGTAGAAAACTGATCTCTACAATATGGAATGGATTCATTGAGATTTATGCAGTCCTTATGTGTTGCATATACAATGTGGCCGAGCTGTATGTGGAATCATGATGGTGTGTTGTGGACCCATGTAAGTGAGCAGTATATGCCCCCCCCCCCCCCCCCAGTCTGGAAACTAGCCCCATCACGGACAGCGACACAGCCAAGCGCACTGTATTCCAGAGGTCCTACTCTGTAGTGGCTTCCGAATATGACAAACAGCATTCGGCGTCACCCGCGCGGGTGAAAGCCGTGCCCAGGAGGCGGGTCCACAGCGGAGATGCCGGTGAGCTCATTTCGACGGGCTGTGCCCGAAGTTGGATTAAGCGAGATTCGTTGCCGAGCACGAATAACAGTATCACGTTTGGCCTTTAAGTTCAATAGTTTGCAGCAGAAAGCATCCATTTTGGCTTTACCTTCCTGATGAATCTCTGTAAGCGGGCAGATAGTGAGCTGTGTGTAACACCTGTGCCTCTCCCCCGCCAGAGCTGGGCTCCTCTCTGCTCCGACACCCCTCCCCTGAGCTCTCGCGACTCATCTCCGCCCACAGTTCGCTCAGCAAGGGCGAACGTAACTCCCAGTGGCCCGTGCTGGCCTTCGTCATCCAGCACCATGACCTGGAGGGCTTGGACCTGGCTATGCGGCACGCACTGCGCAAGTCCGCCTGCAGGGTGTTCGCCATGGAGGTTCGTTTCTTACCATCATGCTCCTTGACACTGATACGTCTAACCATTGTGCCAAAAATAAGGCACAGGGACTAGCAGTGAAACACCGTCTGTGTCGTGATCGGTAACTCCTGCTGCCTTGTAGTCCATGTCTGAACTATCACTTGTCTCCTTAGGCGTTTAATTGGCTGCTGTGCAACGTGATCCAAACGACTGCGCTGCACGACATCCTGTGGCACTTTGTGGCCTCCTTGACTCCCTCTCCCAGCGAGCCGGAAGAAGAGGAGGACGAAGAGAACAAAGGAAATAGAGAACAAGTAGAACAGGTGATGTCAGACTGCGGAACAGTATTCACAGAACATGCTGTTTAGCCCTAAGACAAGATTTTCGGGCTTTAGCTTATTTCAGTATCGATGCTCTGTCTCTGCAGGAAAGGGACCTTGGGGTGTGTGAACATCCGCTCTCAGACATTGTGATTGCCGGGGAGGCAGCCCACCCCCTCCCCCACACCTTCCACCGTCTCCTTCAGACCATCTCAGATCTCATGATGTCATTGCCCAGTGGAAGTTCCTTACAGCAGATGGCACTTAGGTACCGTCTTCCACTGTGTATATATAATATGCCTACCTTGAATTATATGTATTTATAGCTTTCTCATAGCTACAAAAGTGCTTCTCCAGCTCGGAGACTCATGCTCCATAACAATTACAGTATCTACTCTGCAATACCATAACCTAGGAATAACACACTAATGAATGTTGAGGGATGCAAAAATGCAGCCTTAGGAGCGGGACCCTACCTAGAACATGCAAGCCTTGAGTTCTCTGATTACTGCTCTGTATGTTGCTTGGTCTTCACTGGGGTTCTCTTTCATTTCAGGTGCTGGAGCCTCAAGTTTAAGCAGTCCGACCATCAGTTTCTGCACCAGAGCAACGTCTTTCACCATATCAACAACATCCTGTCCAAGTCTGACGATGGGGACAGCGAGGAGAGCTTCAATATCAGCGTGCAGTCTGGGTACGAGGCCATCAATCAGGTGAGTGTGTGATGTCACCAATATTCCTATAACTTGTTCTCCTCTTCTATTGAATGGTAGTGCAATAGTATGCTTAGCCAGGGCCATTCAGAGTCGTATTTAGAGGGCATTAACCTAAATGTGTTTTCTTAAGGCGCTTTCAGGTGCAAACCCAGGATAAAATGCACTGGGAAAGTTCATAGTAAAACTGTGAAGTTTACAGTTAAACCATCATGATTCATATTTCTGCTATGAAGTTTACGATTTGACCATGAAGATTTCATAGTAGAACTATGAACTTGTTTTATTTTGAAGTTCATGGTCACCTCTTCTGATATTTACTAACTGTGACAGTGAAGTTTACAGTTTGACTGTCGATTTCACAGTAGAACCATGAAAAGTGTGCCAATTCACCATAAAAAAAATTCATGGTCGAACTGTGGAAGTGCATAGTAAAACTGTCAAGCAAGTTTACAGTTTTACTATGAAATGTCACAGGTAATTTTTTCCTGAGAGTGAATGTCGATATTAGATGCAGTGAATGATTACTTTCAAATTTTACGACTGTCCTACTCTATAGCGAAAGATTGGATCTCTGAAATGATGTAAAATTTCTAAACGCTTCCACATATTTCTTGCTTGACATTTAAAAGCTAAGTGCTCATGCTACATTTCTGTGGGTTAGGTTTGTTTTCGATATGACATCTAACAGTCTTTGGTTACTGGAGCATATTGCAGTTCATTCTAGTTGTACCAGCTAGACTTTTTTATTGCCTATATTTTTGTGTTTACTGTTTTAGGTATAGGTTTTCCTAGTCTCACTGGGTCTCTCAGGATTCCTTATAAGCCTTCATCTGCAACAGAAATGAATGAATTACATTAGGAAGGTGAGTGGAATCGCTTGACTGAGGCACTGAAAAGCTCGCCGTGCTTTCAGGAGCCGTGTGTGGTCACCTGCCTGAAGGACCTGACCAGTGTGGTAGACATCAAGACCTCCAGCAGGCCAGCCATGATCGGCAGTCTGACTGACGGGTCCACGGAGACCTTCTGGGAATCTGGTGATGAAGACAAGAACAAAACCAAGAGCATCACCATCAGCTGTGTGAAGGGTGTCAACGCCTTGTATGTGTCTGTCCATATAGACAACTCCCGCGACATTGGGGTGAGCTTCTCTTTGTCTGCGTGTCCCTGTTCCCCGGATTTGTCATTGAATTGCATCTTAATGCCATGTTTTAGTTAAATGATCACTTTGTCAGTGTGGGTGCATCATCATTTTAACGAGTTATTGTGACCTCTGCTTCTCCAGAACAAAGTCACATCCGTTACATTCCTGTGTGGGAAGGCAGTTGAAGATCTATGCAGAATTAAACAGGTACCAACCTTTTGGGTCTCGATGCATAAAGAAGGCTAAGTAATTGTCCAACAACCGTCCTAGTCCTTAATTCAATTTCCATGAATTTACCATGACAGTGTTGCCATGTTAAGTGCGTCTTTGTGTGTATGTTTTGCAACCTGTTGAACCGTGTGACGCCTTTCAGTTAGAGAATGATATACTTTTAGCCACATGGTAAACATTCAAGGACAAAATACACTGGATTTCAGAAAGAGCATTTGTGACTGATGTATTCTGCCCTCTAAAGGCAAAACGCAATAACTTTGTAAGATAAAATAAGTTTTTTGACTGTTCACCCCTTTGTGTATCAGTTAGATAAATGATAGTATACTTATTCAAAACCAAGCATATTTCAACGAAGATATTTTGTCACAAGAGCTCAGCTTTGAAGCTGAGTACCGGCGATTGAAAGGTGTGACATGTGACCGCAGATGGAGCTGGACTCGCGGCACATGGGCTGGGTGACCAGCGAGGTGCCTATCGGGGACACCCACATCATCAAGGTGGAGCTGAAGGGCCCCGAGAACACGCTGAGGGTGCGGCAGGTGCGTGTGCTGGGCTGCAAGGAGGGCGACAGCGTCACCATCGCCGGGCAGATCTCTGCCAGCGTGGCCCAGCAGAGAAACTGCGAGGCCGAGACTCTACGCGTCTTCCGGCTCATCACCTCACAGGTGGGCGGGGCTCTGCTCCCTCAGGCTTCCTCCCATTGGACTAAAACTGGCTGCCCTACATGGTCAAGGGTCATCACCGGAACTGAGTCTGAGTGTCACCGACATGTGTCTGGGTTCACAGGTGTTTGGGAAGCTGATCTGTGGAGATGCGGAGCCTACTCCTGAGCAAGAGGAGAAGCATCTTCTTTCGTCTCCAGAGGGAGAGGACAAGGTGGGCCAGAGCAGGGATTTCTGTAACGTCTACAGAACATGCAGCTCAACCCTCAGCATACCCAAAAAAACAATGCAAACAGCATTCAGATTAGTGATACGTTTCATTGTTTGTAGGGGGTGTTAGGGTTGTAAGATTAAGAAGGACTTTTATTGTGGTGCATATAGTGATTAAGGTGAACATACATATAGTGACAAAGTGCAAAGACGGTACACATAGTGCCAACAAGTAAACATGGTGAAAGTAGATTTTAAAAAGTATACAAATGATCCTGAAAACAGAATAGTTGTAGCATTACAGAAATAAATATTTATAGTTAAATACATTTAAGTTGTTATCTGTACTTTTGATTAAATGAGATTCTAATGACCTTTAATCATTGTTTAATCATTGGTTTTGCAGAAAAATAAGTCAAAGACTCCTGAAGATTAGATCCTTGAAATCTGAACCTTTAAAAGTATCTCTGTTTGTTGTTCTTTTTGTTGTCAGGCTCCATCAGATGCAGACTTGAAGGAGCATATGGTGGGAATCATATTCAGCAGAAGCAAGCTGACCAACCTGCAGAAACAGGTTTGTGTGTCTGTGTAGGTTCTCAGTCTCAGTTTGTGTGTCTGTGTAGGTTCTCAGTCTCAGTTTGTGTGTCTGTGTAGGTTCTCAGTCTCAGTTTGTGTGTCTGTGTAGGTTCTCAGTCTCAGGTTCGTGTGTCTGTGTAGGTTCTCAGTCTCAGGTTCGTGTGTTGTGTGTTCGCGTGTCGTGGGCCAACAGGGATTGCCTGCAGGGCTGACCTAGTGCCGTGTTTGTGTGTCCATAGGTGTGCACCCACATCGTCCAGGCCATCCGCACAGAAGCCACGCGAGTCCGTGAGGAGTGGGAGCACGCCATCTCCAGCAAGGAGAATGCCAACTCACAGCCCAGCGACGAGGACGCCTCCTCGGACGCCTACTGTTTCGAGCTGCTCTCCATGGTGCTGGCGCTGAGTGGCTCCAACGTGGGCCGGCAGTACCTGGCACAGCAGCTCACCCTGCTGCAGGACCTCTTCTCCCTGCTGCACACGGCATCGCCACGGGTCCAGAGACAGGTCAGTGTCGTTCCTTAAATCCGCCATAGCCTGTGTACATTGGCCCATTAACTATTATTGGACTGTACCTCCATTTCTTTAACAGGTGTTAGTTAATTGTCTCTTTTTATTAATGTTCACAGAGGCACAGTGGGTGTCCTTCTGATTAATTAACTGTACTTGTGTAGCCCTTCCTGGTGGCCTCTGACTGCCACAAGTCATTTAGCAAATTATCCGTATTGTCCATCAGTACGCTTGAATTGAAATATAAATTTCCATGCCATTTTTTTGACTGAGCTCTATTCTGCCCCCTGCAGGTGACATCTCTGCTCCGCCGCGTTCTCCCCGAGGTCATCCCCGCCCGCCTGGCCAGCATCATCGGTGTGAAGGCCCTACCCCCTGCCGACATCAGCGACATCATCCACTCAACGGAGAAAGGGGACTGGAGCAAACTCGGCATCGTGGACATGTTCCTGGGCTGCATCGCCAAGGCGCTCACCGTGCAGGTCAAGGCCAAGGGCGCCACCATCATTGGCGCGTCTGGCACTAGTGCCGGCAAGGGTGTCACCACTGTCACTCTGCCCATGATTTTCAACTCCAGGTCAGTGATTTGGACACTTTTACAGCAGGAATAGTATACATAAAAACACCTTTATTTTGCTACCCAATCATGTTCTTGCTGCACTCATCACATTTTTATGGATTTCGACATCTTGTAATGTTCCACGGTATAGTTCTTGTTCAGTGTGACCATTGAATAATCTTATTAGGCTCTTGTTTTGTTACTCATTCTGTAGCTCCTGCTCCAATACTGCTTATACTTGTACCTGAACATTCATTGGAAGGTCAACCTAGCTCCACTTACACCTAGTCAGCTCCTCAACTGCACATATATTTGTAATGTGCTATTCTTTGTCCATTTTGTCTTTTCTTATGGCTACATGCCGGCCTCGTCTTATCCCTTCATTCTCTGTCCAGCTACATAAGGCGAGGAGAGAGTCACTGGTGGATGAAGGGCTCCACACCACCCCAGATTGCAGAGATCATCATCAAGCTGGTCAAGGACATGGCAGCTGTAAGTCTTGAGCTTCTGGCGTAGATCTGCTTAACAAGGCACGAAAGGGTCCTTCTGTAATAGGCCTGCTGATGCGACCTGAAGGCACCAGTGTATGAATATAGCTTTAAATGTGGATGTGGATGTGGATGTGTTGATCCCTGGGGGAAAATTTGTTTGCAAACACCAATGTACTTAACCCTCTGGGGTCTAGGGGTAGGGAGCACACTTTCACTGACTGGGGCATGGTTCAATATCTTCAACTTAATTCATGGCAAATAAATTTTTTCTTGTATATTTGTTTTGGCATTAAACTCATCTTAATCTTGGTGTACTTTGTAAATATGTCAGATTTATGTGAAGTTTGTAATTTGACATCAAAGTATAGACATTGCAAAATGCAGTTTGGAACACTTGCAGAAACATTATAAAAGTACATAGTAGGATTGGTGGCAGTTTTTGATCCCAGATATCTGATCACCAAAGTCTTGGCTACATGAAGATGCCTAAATGGCGTAGCTGCAACATTCAGTTGGATAAATAAATAAGAAAAACTTAACTCATGTCACTATTTCTAGTCTCCTTCCATTGAATATGTAGGAGCTCTTATGTGTATGCATGAGCCATTCACACCTGGCCACATTCCCCCCCCCCCTTTTACGGCACTGATGGGGATGTATCTGGATCGCGTTTCACCATTGCATTGTTCGTCAAATTACCATGTGAATGCGATTTGAATATGCGGAAATGCGGCTATTTAGAATGCGAATAGCGATCTTCACGTCTGGGCGGTACTACACGACCCTGATGCAGGTAAAACAAAGAAAGGTGACATGGTTTACTTTTTTGCCTATTTAATCTAATTTTAAAAACTACTTCCGATAATGGACGTTTTGAAAAGAGGATTTCTACAATAAGATTTCAGCGAGTTATGAACTGAAATACACGAGAAAGATACGCAGCGTCGCCGACGATGCCGTCCACCCCAGAGGGTTGAAGTGCAGACAGACAAACATATAGTGTAAAAGTACAAGACAATACAAGGGGAAATGAGTTTTGGCATATACTGGGAATTGTAAGCACTGAACAAAAAGCATGTTGATTTGAATATTAATTGCTCTGAGTTGGTAAATGGGGCCTAACTGGGTTGATGCTTAAACTCCAACTTGATTAGTAAGAATAATGATATGGGAAAATGCATGTGCTCTGCTGTGCCCTTTGTAAGTAGATGCTGTTCCTCCCCTGGTATTTATTGACATTTATCTCTTCGCTGGTTTTGCCTCAGGGCCACCTGTCGGAGGCTTGGTCCCGAGTGACTAAGAATGCCATCGCTGAGACCATCATCGCGCTGACCAAGATGGAGGAGGAGCACCGGTCTCCAGTGCGCTGCATTGCCACCACCAGGGTGAGCCGCGAGGCCCAGAGAGGCCTCGACTCTCAGACACTTTTCAGCTCTGAAATCCACCTACACGATGTGGGTTTTGAAATCGGACATTTGGCCATTGGGGCCGAGCGGTTGACTGCGCGAGCTGGCTCACCACAAAGGCACACTTTCGGAGAGATCGATGTGTTCTCCCCACAGCTTTGGCTGGCCCTGGCCTCACTTTGCGTGCTCGACCAAGACCACGTGGACAGGCTGTCTTCTGGACGCTGGATGGGCAAGGATGGCCAGCAGAAACAGATGGTATGGCAGCCTGGCGTGTGGAGGAGAGGTGTTTGTGTGTGGGTTGTGCCTGATCGTCGTCTTTAAGGAGCTGCTGCTTCTTCTGTGCCTGTTGAAATAAGATTGACGTCATTTCAGGTGTGAGACCCGTTAGATAGAAATGGGTTTTTTGTGAATTAAAGATAAAAATTATTCTGTAGCTTCCAGGCCTGGTGGCCCGATGTGTAAGTTTCTCAGCTACCTTTTCAGTCAGCAGTTGATAAACAACTTGAAGTGGAATAAAAAAAATCACATCCTGAGTCCCCCTCAACACTGGAGATCCTGATCTTGTAGAGCAAGTCTGCAAACATCAGCTTTTTTTTTTTTGTGGTTTAGCCTGGGCCCCCAAAGTATGGTGAGATAGGAGTGCTAACATGCTGCTCTGGCTTCCCCCGCAGCCCATGTGTGATAACCATGACGACGGGGAGACTGCCGCCATCATCCTGTGTAACGTTTGTGGCAATCTGTGCACGGACTGCGACCGCTTCCTGCACCTGCACCGCCGCACGCGCTCGCACCAGAGGCAGGTCTGTGTCCCCGTCGGCCCCAGAGTAATCGCTTCTCTCACTCTGCGGGGGTTCGTGTTGCCCCTAAATACCTTAGTCACATCAGCAGTGCTGCAAATTCATTATCTACATTCCACTTGGTTGCTTACAGGTGTTCAAAGAGGAAGAAGAAGCCATTAAGGTGGACCTTCATGAAGGCTGTGGGAGGACCAAACTCTTCTGGTTGATGGCGCTGGCTGATTCCAAAACCATGAAGGCGATGGTGGAGTTTCGGGAACACACTGGTAATGTTAGAGCAGAGCGACATTGAACATAGGGTCGCAAAATTCTGTCTGTTAATTCCCATATATTCCTGGTAATTCCCATGGGAAGTTGGAATATTTCCAAAATTCTCCATCTTAACTTCCCATGGTATGGAAAGTTTCTGGAAAATTTCCAGAAATTTACCACTCCCTTGCAACCCTAGTTGAACATTCATCTGATTACAGCTGATATTAATTTCATTTTTCCGATATAGTTGTCATATTTTATTTTGTAGTTCTGAAGTATGAAGCCTCAGTTAGCTGGAGGATAAACTCGGCTTAAAATATAGCCTTTTATTTGTCATTGGTCAGATGAATGGATTTAATGATCCGTGTAGGCCTCACCTTAGAAGCTGAGAGTGTTTCTCTTGCCGCCTCCCCCTCCCAGGCAAACCAGCGTCCAGCAGCTCAGAGGCCTGTCGCTTCTGTGGCACCAGGAGCGGCACAGAGCTCTCCGCAGTGGGCAGCGTCTGCTCCGATCCCGACTGCCAGGTGAGAGTGTTACATCTCACTCTGCCTCCTGCAGGCTGCTCAGGGAAGTCGCTTAGATTTAATATGTCTGCGTCAACACTGTAACGACATTCTGCATGTCTGTAATTTTATATTTTCAGTATCATTCTTCCCGATTATGGATTTGTACTATATTAACTAGACTGCTATGCAACTGAAATTACTATATTTATGTTTGAGATACTCTTGAAGGAGGATGCTTATTATACCCATTTGAATATACAGCTTTGCCACAATCTTATGCCCTAAAACGGCCACGGGTAAACTCGTCCTATGCACCTCCTCTCTGGCGCCCCCTATAGGAGTACGCCAAGCTGGCGTGCAGCAGGACGCACCCGTGCGGACATCCGTGCGGCGGGGTGAAGAACGAGGAGCACTGCCTGCCTTGCCTGCATGGATGTGACAAGAGCGCCACCTACCTGAAGCAGGACGCCGATGACATGTGCATGATCTGCTTCACTGAGGCGCTGTCGGCCGCCCCTGCCATCCAGGTCTTTACTGCAGGCCACATTCTGTTTATTTGGTTCCTATTTACGTGGCCTTTTCGGAAGGATAATTAGTTTAATTTGGCCGCATGTGAACAACTAGCTTTTAAAATTATTTTATATTAAAAATATATATTCATATATTAAAAAATATATATATATAGAAAAAACAGCAAATATAGGGAATCCAATACAGATCAAATCGAATGACTTCTTCATGTCCTTTGTCTCTGTCTCCAGCTGGACTGCACTCACGTGTTCCACCTCCAGTGCACACGGCGGGTCCTGGAGAACCGCTGGCTGGGGCCAAGGATAACCTTTGGGTTCATGTCATGCCCTATCTGCAAGGTATGTCACCTTGACATCTGTTGGGGCCTGTGTGTGAACAGATCCTCCACAGCTGCCGCTCTCACTACTCACTGGGGGGACTGTCTGTAGTATTGTTACATATTGTATCCTGTATTGCCTTCCTTAATTATGTGCATCTGATTTATCTTTTGGACGTCTTTCAGAACAAGATTAACCATTCGGTCATAAAGGACTTGCTGGACCCAATAAAGGAGCTGTACGAGGACGTGAGGAGGAAAGCTCTGATGCGACTGGAGTATGAGGGGCTGCACAAGAGCGAGGCTATCACTACCCCCGGGGCACGCTTCCACAACGACCCGGCCGGCTTCGCCATGAACCGATACGCTTACTATGTGTGCTACAAGTGCAAAAAGGTACGGAGGAGTCCAGCCAGGGAAGCAGAGGCACGCGTGCTGTGTTTCATCTGTATTACCTCACACAGTAGAAACTGTAAAGCATGCTGCCCTATAGGCTCACTGTTGCTAGGCTGGTATTTTATGAACTATTGTGACTTGGATGCTGCGCTATTTCACCTTGAAAATGCCTATTAATATTAAGCAAAGGTAATCTGATTTAGCGAAGCTGTCATCCCAGGATATGCAGAATGTCAGACAGTGATAAATGATAAAGTGCTTACAGCTCGAATTGAGCAGGTCGCTCGGCTCACAGAATAATCGAGAGGGACGCTAATGCTTCTCGAAATGGGTCCCTATTTTGGAGGAGCAGGAATTGAAATCATGGGTTATATTCTCAAGGACATGATTTACAGATATCAAAGGATTTTAGTCGCCAAGCGTGTTAGTGCAACGGAGTAGAAAAGGATACATCGTAGTGGCTGGGATATGGCTAACGGATACATACATTTTCAGGCTTACTTTGGAGGGGAGGCTCGCTGTGACGCGGAGGCGGGACAGGGGGACGACTATGATCCTCGGGAGCTCATCTGCGGAGGGTGCTCTGATGTTTCGCGGGCGCAGGTCAGTGGGCTGTGCAGAATGGGTGCTGGAGTCCTATGCTTACAATAATCCCATATCTTCACTCAGTCAAATATTTGTAGTGCAGGAAAACCAGCACGCAGTCTTAATGAAATATGTTGACTTGCGTTGTGCAGATGTGCTCTAAACACGGCACGGACTTCCTGGAGTATAAATGCCGTTACTGCTGCTCTGTGGCCGTGTTCTTCTGCTTCGGGACCACACACTTCTGCAATGCATGCCATGACGACTTTCAGAGGATGACCAGTATCCCCAAGGAGGAGCTTCCTCACTGTCCTGCTGGTAAGCAAAGAATCTCACCGCCTGCTCTGCTATTCAGCCGCAGAGGTCTCTCTCATTTCTATAGTCAGCAAGTGCTGCAACACACGATCGGGTATTTTAAATCCACCCCTCCCTCAATGTTCAGGTCCTAAAGGAAAGCAGCTGGAAGGGACAGAATGCCCCCTGCATGTGGTCCATCCCCCCACCGGCGAGGAATTCGCCCTGGGTTGCGGGGTCTGTCGGAACGCCCATACTTTCTGAGCCCCCACCTTCTGCACCCCATTTGCCGCTGGTCCCACTGTCGCTAAAAGGGCCCTCGTGATCCGCAAGCCGGGCGCCGGCACGCAAGTTCACGGGATGCCAGGACCCTTACAGATGATGTATACTTCCTGCTCGCCGAGTTAAAGCATCGCATCCATAAACTCGAAATAAAACCCAGCTCTCAGTAAAAGTGGATCAATGTGGGAGAATAATGTGAACATGTATACTATGGGTACAATTATATATTATTGTATGTATACTGACTTTTCTGGCCTTCCTGTACAGTATTCTCAACTTTCAACTACATGATGTGGTAAAAGAAGAAAAAAGAAAAACACGATGATGGATTGATGAATGTAGGCTATTAGGAATATTATGTTTCTGAGATGTAGTGTATGATTTATCAAATGTATATAATGGTGGCGTCTATAACAGGCAAATGCTGAAGTGGATACTACATTTTGAGGATGCAGGGGTTGTGTTTTGAGCCTGATATTTTAATGAAGTGCAAAACTCAGTGTGCCTCCCACCTCGCAACTGTTAACATATGAAACGTGTATGTTAGTAAAGCCACTGTACATTTTTATACAATGAAACCTGTCGAGTACAGTGCCAGATTGCATCTGTACGCCAAGAATGTTGAGAAGCCTGTCTGCATCGTCTTCATGTATGTATGATAATGTATTGTCAATCCTTCTCTAGTAATGTGGTACAAGCTTATTTTTTTTTTTTAACTATAATTTGAATTGTATAAATATACAGACTTGGGGGGGGGGGGGGGGCTGGTGTTTACACCAAAAATATGACATGGAATAGTGATGTATCATTTTGAGGTGTAATGTTGACTGCAAATATGATTAGGAAACCAATGTGAGATTAAATGGTCATTGGGGCTTGGCTTAAGGTGTGGATTAACTGCTGTTGATATTAACATTTGTAAATCTGCTCTGTAATACTATCTGGAGATGGAGCTGAATAATAATAAACCAGTTTCTTTGGTTCACAGCCTACATTCCAGGGGACTACTTTGCCACTTTTCTTTTAATTATTGTTATTTTAGTTTTTAAATCACCTCACGGCCTGTGAATTTCTGCCTGCAGGGCTGCACGCAATGTCCTCACTAATTACAGGCTAAACTGCGAATGGACAGCAGACAGTTTCAAGGTATAACCACATGGAGTACAGTGAGACAAATAAAAATTTACCGCCAGCTTTGCTTGAGCACTTAGTAGGATTGTGTGAAGAGAATGCCTGTTCTTGATTATATAGCATGTCCTGGTCGTTACAATCAAGACGACTTGTGCTGAAACATTTATTTTCCTTAAAATTCAGTATATGTCACATTCGGTCATTACCTAAAGAAAAACATTTTTAGCTTTCGCTCTCAGCTGGATATCCAAACGAGCGTATCTGGATACCCACAATGCAGTGCGGCTTCGGCGCTACAACAACACGCCGCCATTTTCAGCAGGCAGGGCGAGTATAAAGGGCTGCGGGAATTGGGTCACAGTGCGGAAATCGGACAAAAACAAGGCGTTTGACGTGCCGTCGAGAGCTGACAGCCACCTAGCACCACTGCGCATCGACAGAGAGCCTAATGAATGTCACCAACCGGCCTGCTCGAATGAGGTTTCATAGCGCAGGGCCGGGTTGATGTCGAAGGCGATCTTGTTTTCCCACTGCGCTTCAATATAAACACAACAAAGCAGGTAAGCGGGGTGGGCAGCCAGTCCCGGCGTCTAATTAACCAGCACACCGTATGGCCACGGTGCTGCGACGGCTGTCCGGGCTCGTTATACCGACTGCTAGCAGTAGCCACCGCTGCTAATGTTATGACGGCGGTTATTAGGGTTAATATCGAGCTGCGACATATGCGGCGGCTGGCTAGCGGCTAACTAGCCTCGTTAGCTGCTCGCAGTGTTTATTTGCCGAGCAGCAGGGTTATAAAAGTACTTCTCGTGCTTTCTGATAAAGGCGTAACGTGGCCAGGTTTAGAAGAAGAGTTAGCATGCGAAGACTGAATCGGGACTTTGCAAGAACTGTGTATTTATTACTAGAAGCGATGTTGGGATGTTTAGTTTGTAGGCGTTAACCTGATCGCTGGCTCGGCGTGTGGCCTCGATTGTTTTGATTACTCGAATCAGCTGTTATCTGAATGAATAGAAATGTATAGTGTTACTAAGAATCAGGACCATTTGTATACATTGTTTTCAAGTATCACTGAATATCGCCTACTCGACAAACGGACCATGTTAGAACATTAACATTAAAACAGTTTAACGATGTCCCAGTAGAATGAAGAGAGGTCTAAATGGAGATGAGAAGGATAGCAGTTCCTCCGCTGAGGGACCTCTGGAGGCCTGTAAGAAGGGGCGGCTGCTGGACCAGGAGCCCGGTGAAGTCGTTTCCAACTGGGGCCGCCTGCCCCAGGAGATCCTGCTGCACATCTTTCAGTACCTGCCGCTGCTGGACCGGGCCTACGCCTCGCAGGTGTGCCGCAGCTGGAACCAGGCCTTCCACATGCCCGAGCTGTGGCGCTGCTTTGAGTTCGAACTGAACCAGCCCGCCAGCTCCTACCTGAAGGCCACCCACCCGGACCTCATCAAGCAGATCATCAAGAGGCACTCCAACCACCTGCAGTACGTCAGCTTCAAGGTGCCCGAGCCGCAGCCTCCAGCATTCTGCGGGGTCCTCCCTGCCCAGGCCTACTGCCCTGTCATACTGACCAAAGTCAGTCTTTCTGATGAGTGCAATTACACTTTAAAGAAGTCCATATTTCTTGGCAAGAATAGCCCTAGTTGAATTTAAATATATTAGTTTTCAGAGGCATCTGAAGATAAAGCTTTATTGATCTCACACTTTACTTGTTACAACAGCCTAAACATAAATAATAGACAACAAATAAAAAGAAACTACAACAATAGAAATAAGAAAAATATATGAAATTTGCACACACAGTTGCACATATGCAGAGGGTAATTGCACAGATATGACACAGAACTATATGTTTAAATTCAACTGGGCTATATTGTTTCTAAAAAGTATAGATTTCTTTAAGCTGCACGTATACTTATTAAAAGGCAGTCTATTTGAGGAACACCACACTCACATTTCTTTCAGATATTTTTCTCACTTTTTTTCCATATGTATAATCTTTTGTTTATTGAATTAAATTTTTCTGAAACTTTAACTGAACTGAGTAATGACTAACACATTCTAGCCTTTGGATGTGATTCCCGCATCCTGTGGAGTCATGAGGGCAGTCGACTGTTTCCATGTGCTAAAGTCGCGCGCATTGAGTATACACGTCTTCTGTAGCTGCATGTGTGTGTTTCCGGGTATCCAGGTGGACAGCAGCACCGAGTCGGCTGAGGCAGCCTGTGACATCCTCTCACAGTTGGTTAACTGCTCCCTCAAGACTTTGGGCCTCATCTCCACAGCCAGGCCAAGCTTCATGGAAATGCCAAAGGTACCCTGTCCCCCGTCGGTGCTCCAAAATGTCTTTTTGGTACCGGTCTCTCCTACAAGCTAACTTACCTGTGGCTTTCTCTCTTCGCCAGTCCCATTTTATTTCCGCCTTGACGGTGGTGTTCGTCAACTCCAAGTCGCTGTCGTCCCTGAAGATCGACGACACGCCAGTGGACGACCCATCCCTTAAGGTCCTGGTGGCCAACAACAGTGATACGCTCAAGCTGCTGAAGATGAGCAGCTGTCCTCATGTCTCTCCTGCAGGTAAACACCCGAGGCAGGGAGAGCTTGCTTTGCCACAGTATGAAGCTGCGCTGGGGCAGTTCCATGCAAAGGTCCATTTGATGTGACCTCCATAACACAGATAAAATGCTATGTAACTTAAGTAGGGGGAAGGATTACAATATGTGTGGGATTTGAAACCACAGCCTTTGCTTTGTTATCCCATTGACAGTGTTTGGTATAGCTCAGTGCACATGCAAGTTTATTTTGTAAACAATAAAAATGACTTCCTGTACCAAGGCTTGCTTGTGCGGAGTTAATATTTTCAGCTCCTGTAGTTTAAAAGCAGGCAGTTAGGTAGATTAATGTCTCTGAATCACCCCTAATGTGTGATGGCGTATGTTAGACTCGCATTGGTGGGTGTCCCCTGCCTGGTGTCCTGTGATTACTGGGATGGGCGTCTCTGGATATGGGGGTTAGGGAGAAGCAACACGTGACATTCCTCTCCGCAGACATTTGCCCTATCGTGATAAGTGATAAAACAATATGAGCACATCATAATTATTTTTATAGCACTCTTTGGATATATGGCGGTTAGCAACAGATAGTGGGTATGCAGAAGGTGTGGAGACTGTTTAAGAGGCAACGATGGGTTGGGGAGATTGTCCTGCTGGATGTATTGGTGGGGGCAGTAGGTTGTTTTGCCCTGTAAATGTCAAAGGTAGTCAGAATTTGTGATTGCAGTTGATGCTG
The DNA here is from genome assembly GCA_026777985.1 of Mormyrops attenuatus. Lineage (NCBI taxonomy): Eukaryota > Metazoa > Chordata > Actinopteri > Osteoglossiformes > Mormyridae > Mormyrops > Mormyrops attenuatus. Next base: position 42,686,180 of record JAODKC010000001.1, on the reverse strand, counting down.
CGTAAACAGCATGCGTGACGTGAGCGTTTGTACAGCACGTGCAGCTCCCATTGTCTGTGCTGCGTTTGCAGGGATCCTCTGTGTGGCAGACCAGTGTCACGGCTTGAGGGAGCTGGCCCTGAACTATCACTTACTGAGTGACGAGCTGCTGCTGGCGCTGTCCTCAGAGAAGCACGTGCACCTGGAGCACCTGCGCATCGACGTCGTGAGCGAGAACCCGGGCCAGACGCAGTTCCACACCATCAAGAAGAGCAGCTGGGACGCCATGGTGCGCCACTCACCCAAGTTCAACCTGGTCATGTACTTCTTCCTGTACGAGGATGAGTTCGGGCCCTTCTTCCGCGATGAGATCCCCGTCACGCACCTCTACTTCGGTCGCTCGGTGAGCAAGGACGTGTTGGGCCGCGTGGGCCTGACGTGTCCGCGTCTGGTCGAGCTGGTGGTGTGCGCCAACGGGCTGAGGCCCCTAGATGAGGAGCTGATCCGCATCGCCCAGCGCTGCCAGCACCTGTCCGCCATCGGCCTGGGCGAGTGTGAGGTCTCCTGCAGCGCCTTCGTTGAGTTCGTCAAGATGTGCGGCCGCCGCCTCTCCCAGCTCTCCATCATGGAGGAGGTACTCATCCCCGACCACAAGTACAGCCTGGATGAGATCCACTGGGAGGTATCCAAGCACCTTGGCCGGGTCTGGTTCCCCGACATGATGCCTACCTGGTAGATGGCTCCCAGAAGCCTCCTCAAGCCTGGCGTTTCATCCCGGCACATCAGTAACTGAGACCCGCAAACCAGACAACGCTAACAGACCTGATACTCCACAGATATCCTAAAATGTGGAATTCAAACATTTTCTACCTTTGTAAATGCAGTTATGGGCCGTTTTGGTCAGTTAATACCTTCTTTGAATATATTGAGCTATGTATATATGTTTTATTTTAAACTTATTTTCTCGATTGGTTTGTGGAATGCAGTATGGGCAGTGTCTGTGTTAGTAAGAACATAAGAAATTTACAAACGAGAGGAGGCCATTCGGCCCATCAAGCTCGTTTGGGGAGAACCTAACCTAAGTTTGTCTTGTGCTTCAAATACAGCCACATGGGAGGAGCAACTTATGCGAAAAGAGAGATTTGGGGGGGGGGGTTCACTTTATTCAGTGACAGAAAGCTAGTTTAAAGCTTTCCGGTTAAATTCGTCACACCGTGATGGTTAGTCGAGTCAGCTTTTTTCAACAAATCAAGGCGGTGTGCCATGTGACCATCGACTGGGGGTTAATGATCCTGTAATTAACAGCCCAAACATGTCCTCACCGCATCACCCTCAGCAATGTGGCCCTAATTTTTATCAGTTTTGTCTTTGCTGCATAAGATTCAAAACGTTTAAATGACAACGATTAGTGAAATGTGGTTTTTTTTCCAAGAAAATTTTAGAATATGGTTTTTCCATAATCTGAAGCACCTTATACTAATACCAAATGATGATGTATAATATTAATGATGGAATTTAAAAAAAATATTTCAGTAGTGTTCAAATGACTAGAATGAAAGATGGCTTTTGTGTTTTTTTTTTTCTGTCATATGGACTTATCTAGCTACAAAAAAAAGACTTCTTACATATAAGAAAACAGTAATGTAAAGCAATAAAACGATTCAACAAAAAAAATAAGCTCCTTACAAATAGGAATGGGTACCTGAGCACTGACGGCGAGAGTTCAGCTTTAGTACTTTTTATAGTCTTACTTTGTGTGTGTGTGTGTGTGTGTGTGCGCTGCCGTTGTCCCCTTACTGGATGTCAGTCCAGTGTCTAAGGGTGACTCTTTTGAGAGTAAATGAATACATTAAAACACTTTGGGGAAAAATCAAATGTGTAATTTTAAAAGTTAGATAAGCAGATGTGGATCTGTTGCAGGTTTCATTTTCGTTTTTGCTCTTTGTCCATTGTACTCAAACTCTGCTGTTGATGGCTTGTCCTGTATATTTACTATACAGTTTTACTGTTGGGTCAGAAAAGAAGATATTTACACTTAAGTTACTACGCCCAGTTAATGAGATTTGGCATAATGTGAGTGAAATCCATCCATCTTCTGTTTATCCTGGTCTGGAGGTGTCGCTGAAGTCCAGGCAGGGATACATCCTAGATGGGATGCCAGTCCAGGGCTAGTCAGTCTAACAGCATGTTAGACTGCATGGGGAGAACATGCAGGCCCCAAACGTGAAGTAGAGGTGCAGGGCAGCAGTGAAAACCACCCAAATGAGTGAAATTCTTTATAAATTTTCCTTTAAGAAGGAAGTCCCATCTGTTCTGTATGTAAAATGCTGTGTGTTTGAGTATAGAAATAGAAATGTAGGTATTTCACTACTACGCCCTCTGTCAGGGTCTGCCATTTCACAGTTATGGTTGGTGTCTTTTATACACGAGTGGGATGGCAGTAATCGTTCAGTGGATGGATTTTTAGAATTTCCTTTCCTAGGTACTGGATTTGATTTTTTTCTTTTTTTTTTTTCTTTGTTATTTATTGATACAATACAACTGCTTTTGTATTATCACTGATTTATTTTATGTATAATTGTAAGTTACTTTGTAGAAACAGTGAGTCTTGGTGTAGATGTGATCGAATCTATAGTTATCATAGTGTAGGTAAATTATGTTTATCTTGGGTTTCCAATTAAATGAGTTTGTAGATAATTTCCGTGTTGTATAGACATCATAACCTTAAAATGAATAGCTGCAATGCAGTCCATCTTCTAATGGCAACTGGCAGATGACTTGCAACCAGATTTGTTTTTCATTTGTTATTAATGCCACAACATTTGGTTTATATAATCTGTGGGACTAGGATTAGTTTGTTGTACAGTGCCTGTATGCACACGATATTGGAAGACAGGCAACAAATAGGCTTTCATTCAAAAATTGTTGGACCTTTAAAATTGATCAGTTGCTTTCGCAAAGGTAACCCTGAGAGCAGAGGTGGAAAGTCCAGACCAACATTTTGTTACAACCAACTAATTGGGTATGAAGAGTCACAGAAAACTCAACTGGCTGGTTGAAACAAAGTCTTGGTCTGGATTTTTACTTTCTGGACTTGAAATTTTGACCTCTGCCTGAGAGTAGGCAGTACACTTAAAACATCCTTACTTTTTCCTAACCCTTACTGTGTTAGGAAATTTTATATTAGCCTTGATTGAAAATTGAAAGTAGGAAAACGTGTATATTTTCCTCATTGCACTTTACTGATGTATTCCTTAAGTTAGTAGCATTCAGGATAGTTGTTTTTCTATATGAATTGCTATTTAATTTCGCTCATTAAGAGTAAAGTGAGCTGTTATTAAAACATTTTCAGGCTCAATTTGCTGTTCTTTGCTTCAGTATAGCAGCTGCTTTGTGTATTTTACTGAGTATTGCTAAGTCATGAAACAAAATCCAGTGTTTGTGGAAATTTGGTTTTTTTTTTGGGAATAAACTTTTTGTGAATGTATGCTGATGTTTGATTTTTTTTCTTTTCTTTTGGTGCTTCATTTTTTTATCTTTTAAAAGGTTAAAAGCAACCTTTATGGAAAGAAGTTACACTTTGTGGAGTTAAACCACACACAGTATTAATATCCCTTATTTCACTGGTATTGGTGCAAAATGAAATTTTCTCTAGGTCAATATTAAGAAATATGTTTGTGCTGCACTAATTTACAAAACAAGTCCACAATCTTACCTTCCATACCTGCCTCCGGAACCACTCTGCCCTCTAGGAGCGACATTATCTCAAGGTTGACCGCAATGCTACAATTCCGAACACATTTGCAGACATTTGTTAGATACAACTTTAATGGTTAAGATCATCTGCCTTGCATGACTTACTGGCACAACTCATATAATAGGAAAAAAATACCTCAAGATTTACTGAATAATTTGTCAGATGAAAATGATAAAACTGCTCTGAATGAGCCAACTAGCTTAGATAAATTAACATTGATAACAATGATGCTTGACACAAGCACAGGGAGTGATTTAAACCTATGAACCCTGAATCTGAGAGATCAAAACACTACCAAATATGTCCCAAATTATTATTTCTATATTTTCCATGTTGCATTCATTCACAAATAATTTTCTGCAATATTGCAATCTGCTTTAAAAACCAGCATCTTTATTTGCCACGGAGCTACTGATAAAATGAAACATCAGGAAACTTTTATAAAAAATGTGACGTAACCTAATCAAGACAGTCACATACAGTGTTACCGCGTCCCCTGCTGGCCTTTGGACAATGCTCACCTGATATGGTTTTACTCGGTCCTCGGGAATATATCCATTATTTCGCAGCATTTCACTGCTTGTTCTACTCTGTTTACTTCTTACTTTCTCGGCAGTACCTGTGTCCTTTCTCTTTACTGTTGTCACTGTCCATCCTTTATAGCTCCCTGTCATACCGAACTACGTAGGCGCCCTACGGGGCTGTACCACTTAGGGGGGGGGCTCATTTACTCCCCTATATTATTGAGAGACTTGATCGCGACCATAGTACCATAGCATGGGTGTGTTATTAGCTTCCATGCGGGAAATTTGGCAGACGTGCATTTTCTGCTCGCACTTTCAAAAGCATATTAATGTACGTCTACAGTGAGCAGCATGAAACGTTAGCAGCCCTCCGCGACTTACCCTGACACTCTGGCGTTGCTGCGTGGTACAGAAAAAGTACGTCCAAGGGTTAGTTTTTAAATCTAACTCTTAGTTGCAGTAACACAGCCGGGGCGTTAGAGGGCGACACAGCGACGTTGAAAGCGAAACAAAGTTTGCTCCGCTGACCAGAGCAAGATTGTGCCAGTGACTTTGCTGGGTGTCTGTCAGGGTCTGCGGAGGGTTTCGAAGCCCAAGTTAAAATGAGCAAACGCGTGGCTGTCGTTCTGGCTGGCTGTGGGGTATTCGATGGCAGTGAGATTCACGAGGCGTCGGCAGTGCTGGTCCATCTTAGTCGCGGTGGTGCAGCTGTAAGTTTTCCCGAAGCTTTTTTTTGTCATACATTTCCCTGTCTTTGCGCAGTCCAAGAATCGCTGTGTCGTTTGCAAGCTGCATAAACGCATTCCTAAACCCAGGGCTATTCTCATAACAGGGCTTGCTATATAAATGAGGAATTGCCATTTTTTTTCAGGTGAAAATATTTGCCCCTAATATCGATCAAATGCACGTAGTGGACCATCTGAAGGCGGCTCCCACGGAGGAGAAGCGGAACGTGCTGGTGGAGAGTGCGAGGCTGGCAAGGGGCGATATTCAGGATCTGTCGCAGCTTGATGTTAATGAAATGGATGCTGTCATTTTCCCTGGTATGGAACTTAAGCAGCTGAAACTTTAGCTTTACTTGGTATGAAATTTGAGTGTGAAAGGCCCTACCCTTGCGTTTTAATAGAATTATTACATTTTTTCAGATTGCTAGACTGCTGCTTTTCTCTAGTGTTACTTGCATGAATGAGTGAGTAGTCATATATGTTCTCCAAGGAAAGTTTGAACTCAGATCTGTCTGTCTGTCGGGATGGAGTGAGTAAAAATGGGTCTTCATACATGGAGCCACAGCAGTCTTCTTCTGTCCGCCAATAAGTTACTGATATCTTGTCGGATGGCAAGATGAGCACTGCTTCAGTTCCCAAACCTCTCCTCAGGGGCACCCCAGCCGTTCCATGGATGCCTTACATTTCACCACCTGCTCCGTTAATTAATCTAATTAGTTAACCGAGCCAGTGAGATATAGATTGGCCAAACATGATATGATAGTGGTGGAGTCACAAAGTAAATGGATGTACTGGATGGTTATTGCAAAGGCTGGGGTGGCCTTAGGAGAGCTTTAAATGGCGCTTTGACAGACATCGTCATAGTTTTACCCCGATCCAAAGGTCATTTAAACATCATTTTCTTTGACTACCAAAGACTTTTGCACAGTACTGTATGTAGCCTGGGAACACCACAGCTGGCCCTCGAACCACTGACCTATTCTCTCTTCATCTGTGATCTCTTGTGTATCTTAAATGCTTCCTGTTTATGTCTCTTCTTAGCTTCTTGCTATATTTGTTGTTTTGTACAGCTCTTGCTCCAGTTGTAACTTGCACTTGTTGCTGGTATTTCCCTGGACAGCCCCCTGACTGCTGTACCCCTGTAACGTACCATCCGCCCTGCTTAATCATCACCTTGGACACATGTACATTATTTTCACATTTTTGGCAGGTGGTTTTGGGGTGGCGAAGAATCTTTGCAGCTGGGCGGTGGAGGGAAAGGATTGCTCTGTCAACGATCAGGTCAGAAGCACGCTGGAATCGTTCCGTAATCAGAAGAAGCCCATCGGCCTTTGCTGCATCTCTCCGGTCCTGGCCGCCAAAGTGTTCCCAGGGTGTGAGGTCACTGTGGGACACGAGCAGGATGACAGGCAAGCTTGGGCCTCTTCGTCTACATGCAGTAACAAAATACTGATCACTAGGTGGCACATTTTGCATACATTTTAGGGCAAATGCCAGTTTATCTATTTCAATTATTTGCATTATAAGAGGAGTCAGTCCTTTTCCATTTTTAGATGATTCAGCAGTGCTAGGGCTCCAAAATCCATAAAAGGGGATATTTTATGTGTAGGGCAGGCCCTCATCATGCTGCTCTTTGCCAGGTCCCCCGATGTCCCAGCCACAGCAGAGGCTATCACCCAGCTGGGCTCCAAGCACATCTGCAAGAAGGTGAATGAGACCCACGTTGACGAGAAGAATAAGATCATCACCACCTGCGCTTTCATGTGCAAGGCTCCGCTCCACGAGATTTTTGATGGGATCGGGGTGATGGTGCAGGACGTACTCAAGCTTGCGTAATCCCTGGCAGGAAAGTGCACACTCCAGTGATGTGATGTCTTTGTAATACACCAAATGTATTGCAACACCAAAAATTTTTTGTGGTGTTATGTAGCAGTTATCCAGATCAGTGTAAAAATAAACAATTGCTGTTCCTACGCAAATGTGTGTGGACTTTACTCTGTGTTCATGTAGGTTTTTCCTGTATAGAGCAAATTTCAGGTTTTTTGACTCGCATTTACAGAATATAGCGCACAGCAACTGTGACGAATAAATTCAATTAGCAGTGCAAGTCCTTCTGAACTAGACTCTTGTGAAAGCACACACTGTTTATTGATTTGTAAGAGTAAGGTAAGAATTATGCACAAAAAGACTATACAATCATCCAGATAATTATACAGAATTAAATGATACAGTATTAGCCATTATTCATGGAGTTGTGGGGGGGGGAGCAGTGTTCTATGATTGGAAGGTTGGTTCAAATCCTAAAGTCAGCAAAGTCAGGTCACTGTTGGGCTTTTCAGCAAGGACCCAAAATTGCTTCAGAAACTTCAACTGTATGTCACTTTGGATCAAAGCATTTGCTAAATACTGTAACTAGAATACTGAATCTAAGATGCTCAGCAATATATCTTTGTACAGATATTTTTTTATACATTGTGCTTTTCATTGCACAGAGAATTGGAGAATGCAATTTAGGCACCACAGACTGAGGCTTCACGGGCTGATTGATCGATCGTTTGTAGGCATGAGCTGAGCACTGTGCAGTCTGGGATGTTCTCTAAATTATCTATAATGCTGACAATGTCCTCGGCCACTTCTAGAGAGAGCATGGTGGTAGCATTGGCTTTGAACTTCCTCACCAAGTCCACCTGCTTCAGAGGCTTCCTCCAATGACCATAGAAGGTGTCACACCTCGCAGTCTGGATTCTTCCATCTGTTGTCTGAACTTGAACCTCACAGTACATCTTGTCAAAGTTTGAGGGATTGTCCACTGGGTTCTCTATCTGGGTCGTGAGCAGGAGGTCCTTCAGGGCCTTTCTCTCAATTTGGGCGTTGGTGAAGGAATCCGTGGACACATGGCCGTCCAGCAACGCCGAGCAGCCGTTGAACTGAAAGGAGTGCCTGGCTTCGTGCTCGGTCTTGGGGAATGGACAGTCTATGTATTTGGACTGGGGCACTCGCAGTGTCACTTCCCTGACCTGACCGAAATCAAAGTTGGGGTCTTCACTGAGCAGTTTCTCTCGGACGGCGGCCGCTGCCTCAGCGACCCAGTGCATCCCCAGGTGCGCCGGGAAACGTTTGAAGGCCACGTCTTGATCATCTAGGACCCACCTGAAGGGCCCCCCATGCATGCCATTGGTTATCTCTGTTGGCGTATAATCTTTGTAGAACACCCTGAACCCTGAGTCTATGTCAAGAATGTGTTTGTTGCCCTCTAAACCAAAGAGGGCCAGCAGGGAAGCCTCTAGACCCCTTCGGGCGGCATTGCCGATGTGGAGAGGTTTGGTCTGGGTGGCAGCGTTGGCCATGGGGGCCCCTGCGTAGGACGCGGCGATGCCCAACGCCTCCACGCACTGCGCTGCACTGAGACCCAGGAGCTTAGATGTAGCCGCTGTACTGCCCATGACACCAACCACCGATGGAGGGTGGAACCTAGAACAGATACCAACATGGAAATGTTTTTTTTTAAATAACATATGACTCTTATGAGTTTTACCCAAAAAAATCATATAAGCTCTTTATATGACACTCAAACATACAATGCATATTAACTTAACGTGTCATTTGACATATGAAATCAACACAATGCCAAACATCTAAGTGCCACATTCATATACAATGCAAATTAAATTCGTGTTTTGTCAGTATTAGTTTTCATGCGGAATTCTTTGAATGCACTCGATAGAATCATGGGCAGTGGTTCCACACAGCTAGGATGTGTATTTTGAAAAGGAATCATTCGCGTGGTGCTTTCGCTTCGTGTTCTGCGATTACACAGTTCATGTCTAATTAAACCAACTGAATGTGGATAGACTAAACGTCTTTCATTAGAAGAATATGAAGACAACTAGCAATGAACATGTATTTCCTACTAAAGCCATATGTTCTCATGTACCGTAAAATGTAACGTTCATGTAAAAGTTAAATATTTTTCCTATAAGCTTTTCCATTGAATGCCTTATATGTTTTTTGGTATGAATGTGCCCATAATCACAGAAGATATAACCGACTTGTCGTGATCATAGGAAATATATGGTAGCACTTTACATTAACTGCACCTTCATAATGCTTTTATATTGCATTCATAAAACGTTCAGTGCACCTTCATAATGTATTCATTAAGTATTCATAAAACATTCATAAACACCATGAATGTATACCATAACACCCTACCATCCCTTAACAGCTGTAATATATATAACATATAATAATAACAAACATAATTGTATAATCATGTAATGTTTGTTATTAATGTATATTAAAGCTATTAAGGGATGTTAGGATGTTAAGGTGTACTTGCATGCTGCCTATGAATGTTCTATGAATGCATTATGAAGGTGCACTTCATGTAAAGCCTTACGAAATATATTGTGTGTTGTCATATATATTTGAAAAATGAAACATGCCGTTTTTTTCATGAGTAGCGGGAGCGTGACATCAGATTCATCAGGAGGGCTTTGGTTCAGTAGCGGATCGGGGCAGCGTACCGTTTGGGGATGTGCTGCGCCTCATTGGAGAATCTCATAAGGCGCCCCTGCACCTCGATGCCAATGTTGAAGGCCAGTAGGAGTTGTAATCCAGAGGGCTTGTCGGGCAGCGTCTCGGCCAGGGCGAGAAGAGCTGGCAGCACCGCCCCCGAGGGGTGCGTGGCCGGATGCCAGGTGTCATCAAAGTCCATGGCGTGCACCTGTAGGGGGGAGGAGCTGAGCTCTGCCACTCCGATTCACACACCCTGCTTCATCAACACGCACTTCCCCCATAAAAATGGAAACAAGCCGCATCAGAGATGACAGCCGCTATAAATGATGAAGGATAGTGTCTGCTAGTAAAATCAGTGACAAATTAAAAGCGCAATCTAAATATACATTCTGCTGCCTGTGAAAAATAGACATACTCAGATGCTTGCATTTGTATGTCTTGTAGCTGTTGAATTTCGATTCAAGGCACTTTAGGTTAGGAATAAATATCTGTTAATAACTTATAAATGCATCTTCCTGCAAACATATTCAAACAAATTTAAGCAGGAAAAAAACAATTAAAGAGTGGTTTCATGATTAAATAAGTATTCAGCCCTTGCAGTAGCATGCTTGTTTTTAACAAAAACCTTACTTTTGGATAAATGACATTTGGATAAATAATCAGAAAGCCAGAAAAGCCAGTTCTTCGAAATGCAAAGTCCAAACCAAAAGGTGAGGGAGCCGTGGAAAGGCAGATTATCACAAAGAAAAAGCATTCAAAGGGTTCAATGGCTGAGAGTGGCCTGACAGCCCAGCAATCAGCAACATTTCACAAGAGCAGTTTGTACGGGGGGCTGGAAAAGAAGAACCACCTCAAAGTCCTTCCTGGAAATCATGTGAGAGGCCTAGTTAAAACCCAGGCGAAGTGGAAAATTAAAATTGCCTGCGCCGCAAGGAACACCATCAGTGCAGTGAAGATTGATGATGGCAGAATGAGGCCATGGGGAGTTTCCCCATCAACGGGGGCCATGCATCTTCTGACAAGAAGGAGGAAAACTTGTGGATGAAAGTACAAGAAAACATCGCCTGCGTTTGGAAAAAGTGCACCTTTCACACACATGATCACAGCGAGATTGGAACGGGTGAAGAATAAAAGGTGAATGAGCGCTGATGTTAACCCTGCCGCGAAGTTCGGAGATATTTAAAACTTGTAGTCAGCAAGTGCCATGCAAAGAAGTAAAACTTCCTGGGGCAAATCTGCCAAAGGGATGGATAAAGGCGATTTAAAGACGGCACCCAGTCTGGAAGTTTTCAAGAAACAACTCAGGACTCTTAGCATTCATGTTTATGTGTTATTTATTTAGTTATTTTAGCTAATATTATTATTATTGTCCTTTTATTAACCTATAGCATTGTTCCCTACTGCATCTAGTCATTATTTTATGCATTTTGTTCACTTAATTTCTCTCTCTGTTGTTACCTTATTTTTACCGTTTCGTTTTTATCACTCTGTAGCACATTACAAATAAAATTTATTATTATCATTACTAACTCCAAGCCAGTGTGCAAAGCTGAACCAACCCAGATATACATAAACCCATTATTATGACTTTTGGGTAGGATTATGATTCCTAAAAACATGCACAGATTACAAATAAGTTGTTTTATTCTACAGATTTTTACTAACAGTTTCTTCAAATGCAGTTGCTGAGTGGAAATGCCAAGACGAACATTTTTGCTAACGGATGACTTACTGCGATTCCATTAACGAAAGCAGAATACTGGGCCGGTAGAGTGAGTCCTGGTCTTCCCCAAACAGAACTTTTCTCCTTGGCTTTATATTTCTGCAATAACAGAATTCCGTAAACATCACATGCTGCTTACATTCGCTATTGCGATTAATTGTCCATCCAACTTCAGGCTGCTTTCACCCGGTGATGGTTGCAGTACCAATGAATTCTGAGTGTTACGATATTTCCTGAATGTGATGCTGGTTAATATGGACCAAGAAGAGAGCAGTTAGGTTTGGGCTGTGCAGAAACTCCACAAGTTAAGCCAAGGTGCCTACCCTGCTGTACTGGAGGGCCGTCTGGAAGACTGGGGTAGTGGTTCCCAGAAGGCCCACTCCGAACGTGTCCAGCATCATCCGCTTACTTCTGCGGACCACAGTGTCAGTCAGGTGGTCGGTGGTCCAGCTCGAGATCGCAGCTCCAAAACTCTGAGTGACACTCTGTGGCAGTAGAAAAAATGAGCAATTAACACTGACACCATAAGAAAAGGGGTGAGGCCATCTTACACGAAAAGAACATTATAGAACAGCTTCAAGTATGAAATGACTTTAAGTTTTAGTCACTATTTAAAGTCACACTTCATCACACTTTTCCCGATTGCATATTACTGTTGTCTATTTGTTGTTTTAGAAAATTCATTGATACAATATCTTTAAAAATAACTGAGAAGCTCTCCAATAAGTGATACTATTTTGTTTAGAATATCAAGAGTTTAAGATAAATTACCTTGCGGAGCATGATGTCCTTCTTGCTCAAATGTTGGCTCAAAGACTTGGGAATGGATTGACTTGTCTGCCTTATAAACCTCTGTGGCATGTTTCAAAGCTGGGATTTCCACAACAACACAAACCGGATGAAGGGATGGAAAAAACCAAGTCATGGTGAAAGCGACACCAGATGATTACACCCTGTAAAGTACAAAGTAAGTCACAAGGTGGCAAATGATTTCTGTAATTTATACACCAAATATATTGAAACACGACATATTTGTATTTCTGTTCTCTCTCTGTTCATGTGGGTTTCATTCTATATAAAGCCAATTCCAGGTTGGGTTTTTTGACTCACATTTATAGAGTACAGAATGGAGTACAATGAAACAACTCACAATGAAGTCAACGAGTACAGTTGCTACAGACCGATTATTTCCCAGTAAATTGTTTGGGTACAGGAAAAAAATACAGGAAAATACAGATACTTCATTAATGCCACGTGGATAAAAAAACTGGAATTGAGTAACATGGTTATAAAATGTCTGTATGTTTGTGTAATTTCAGTATTTCAGTAAAAAAGAACGCAACATTACGCTCTTTTTAAACTTCTTGAAACATGGGGAAATGAAACAAGCTGACAGTCATGGAAATCATTTTGACTGATCACCTTAGCAAGCTGACTTCAAAACGAATTGTCTGAATTTGAACATTGTTTATCACCCAATTAAAGAACGAGCCTATGAGCCTTATGGGAATTACTGCAAAAATGCAAAGTAATTCAATATCATGGGGGTCATTTTAAGTTATGTTGTAGGAGGGAGATGGGAGAATGACATTAAGACATAAAGGCATGAGGTTCTACAGGGCGAGCCGCATGAACTGGCACACAATCCGGAAACCAGGGGGAACAAGACCGGAGGAAGAGTTTCAGTCCAAAAGTTAAAACACCACTTTGAAGACTAGTTTTCCTTCACTGTGGTTTTTATGCATTTATAACCATTAAAATGGTATTTTCGTTCCTGTAAATGTGTTTACTGATACTAGTTTGGAAGTCTGCTCTGCTAGCAGAGGAACACATGCCGTTTATTCATCAAGCGGATTCCAGATTAAATAATGGAATGGCAGAACAGGGACATTATTAACAGAAAACCATGATTTTAAAATGAATGTCTGGTATGTAATTCAACTGCATGAGTAGCTCAACAGTTAAGTTCAATGACAATTATAACATGGTGTTCATGCTGTATGTCTCTTGCCAGAAAACTAAACAGCAAGACAAAACAATTTTACCTTTATGTAAAATAAGGAAAATACATGCTAAAAGTATAATTTAAGGAATAATAAGAATACCTTTGAAAAACCACTCTTTTCCAGGTCTCATTACAGTTTTATAGACTAGAACATCTAATCTCCCCCCACAACACACACACACACACACACACACACACACACACACACACACACACACACACACACACACACACACACACACA
>JAODKC010000001.1:42662170-42672661 GCA_026777985.1 Mormyrops attenuatus | reverse complement strand
TCTCCATTCATTTCTATGGGGAAAACTCTAATCCCAACATGACGACCTTAACCCCCACCCAGCCCTAACCTTAACCACATGTAAACAACAAAAGTAAGAGTCTTTTGGCATTTTTAGTTTTTTGATTGCAGTCGGGGGACTGAAAAAAACGGTCCCCATAATGTCAAAATAACAGGTGTTTATCACATTGTGGGAACATTAGGTTCCAACAACATAATATATACAGAACACACTCACACACACACACACATACACACACACACACACACAGAGGAAGGGTGTGGGGGCGCTAGGCAACAGTGTTATCCACTGAGTCACAATGTGATCATGTTCAACCCTGTTGTTATTAAACATGACCATTATCATGGCAGGAATTTCCCTACTGCCACTTTATATAACTGTTACAGATTTTCTTCATGTTTCTAAATGCCATTTCCAGTGTATGAATACAGAATCTTTGTTTACAGCCTTCAGGAATTCACAAATAATTACTTTGTTCTAAATCTGGCAGGGAAAATCACCACTATATTTGAATCATAAAGAGACCACTTTAAAATCACATAAGCATAATGGAATATGATGGGAAAAAGTTCATTTGTTAAACAGTCTATTTATGTTTTAAGGATTGCATATATAAAAAATGTTTACATAAAAAGGTGCCTGTCTCAAGGCAATCATGAGTATTATAGTGATGCATAAAGAAAGATATCGGTGTGGTGCACATACTGAGCCATCTTGCAGCATGGTGTGTAAGCATCAACCTGAAGCTCAGTGTGGTCAAGACAGGGAAATGAGTCGACTCCCACTGCCAAACCCTTCCTGCTTTCCCCTGGATATTAATGGCCAGGCCATATCTATGGTTGAGTCATTCAAATTCTTGAGGATTAGCATCACCAGGACATTGATGTGGGACAGTCATCTCCATCACCAAGAACGCCCAGAAATGACTCTTCCTCCCACACCAACTCAAGAAGCTCAACATCTCCCAGTGTAGCCTGCTGAACCTCACCTCATCATCACCATCACTTGGAGTGTCACAACATCCTCCATCACATCCTAGTTTCTTGCTGCCTCCAAGACCAGATTACAACGTGTGGTCTGATCAGTTAAGAAAATCACAGGCTGTCTGCTGCCAACACAAGACCTGTTCACTGCCAGGGCCAAGAGGAGAGCTGGGAAGATTGCTGTTGATTTCCTCCACCCAGGTAGTAACCTCGTCGCCAAACTGCCATCACAGAGGAGGTACAAGTGGATCACAACCTAGACCTCACATCATCTCCGCAGGTTCTTCTCCATAGCTGTCCAGCTCCTAAACAAAGTTGCCTAGTGGCTCAGTAATCCATCACCAAGGTGCAATTCACTCTCCCAAAGACAATTGCCCTCTTACCTTTGTCTGACATCTTCCCTCGTGGTATACGTGCAATATCGTTTTATACGTGCAATATCGTTTCAACTTGCACTACATTGAAAAAACGTTTTTGGTTCGTGCACTAGTTTTTATCTTAATTTATTGTCTCGAGAAGTCATTTTGTTATGTACTTCATGCTTGGCTTTAGACCACAAACAATTCTGGTATGTTCGTACATGCTGAAAATAAAGTGAGGTTTGATTCTGATGTTTCCAGGCTCACACTGAGAAATGACTCATTTAAATGCAACTCTGCCTGAAAGGGATGAGGCACTGATTTTCAGTTGAGGAGTTTATAATGGTTTTCTGTATAAATGCATGAATATCGTCTACAGAGGTCCTGATTTGAGGTCAATGGATTTTTTTCAGAGAACTGCTCACTGTCCTGAAGTACACAACGAAAATTATTAAAACAATGACACCAGTACCTCACTTTCTCTCACCAAGGGATACAGTCAAGTTCGTCAGTTTTAGCATCAAAGCAACTGAAAGCTGAATGTTGATATTGATGCACAACTTTTGAGTTTCCCATCAAGGGACCTGAAGACTATGAAAAGAGGCTACCATTAAATCAGTGTTATCACTCTTCACAATACCCCGGTGTCCCTCCGGTTACAAAACTAAATTTAACATTTCATAATGACAGCACAGCAAGAGACAAACAGCTCAGCAAAAACAACGCTTTGAGGTAAGCTAAAAAGCAGAAGGGTTTTTTTTAAACAATGAATTTGAGAATGCAGTTGGGTACTGTTCCGTGTAGTATATAAATGGTGTGAATTCACACACAAAAGTAATGAGGAAGCATATTCTGACCTCCAGTGTGTGTGTGGAGGAATAAAGATGAGTGTTTGCTCACGCGGGTACAATAGAGAACCATGAAAGAGTCATTATTCACTTTGGAGACAATGTTCATGAAGTTAGAGTGACCAGATAATCCACGTCAGGGAGGACACTTTGAGCTACTTCGGGTTTTACAAACTACTTTCAAACTGAAAGGCTCCTGTGCTCCGCTAAATAGTTTGACTATGACTGGCTTTGACTGGTTTGTTTCCTTGACTGAAAGACTCATCCAGCTGTTTCACATTAACATTAGTGACACACTCATGATTATAGGAGACTGACCAATAAGCACACAGCAAGAACTCAGTGCTAAAGTGAAATCCGGGTCCTTTTCATTGAAATGGTCATTTACGATTCCTGTCGTAGCTCAGACTCAGAGTGTTCTCCCTGACATGGGTTATCTGGTCACCGTACATGAAGTCCAAGAGAGAACTGACACTGTTGTTGGGGAAATACTCACAGACCACACAGATAGGAGTATCCGCAAAAAAAAATCTATTTAATCAAAATATTTTTCTGGGATTTCTCTTACAAATGTAGACAGAGGCAGCCCTAGCGCAATCAATCAATATATCTTGTAAAAGAGATGCGTCATAGACTAATCGTCATAACGTGTCATTAGATCATCCTTTAATTGCGTTATTTTTGAATACGGGGAATAGTGCGCGCAAAGATTGTTAAGTAATTGCTAATGCACAACAAGCCGTGCTTCCTACGTTTTTAACGCACAGCTGCGGAGGCGAAACAGAATTTTTATTTCTATACAGAATATGCATACTACAAAATGTGTTTTGATACTATTGCAACATGTTTGCGTATGCACTTTTAAAAAATAATAATCATTTGATGACACTATAAACAATCTTTGCTCATTTTGAAATATTGCTCTACCTCTTTCGCCATTTACAATGCTTGTTTCGAGTGCCCTGCTAACCTAACAGTGTCCGTGACGACGTTTCACCCCCTCACCACCACAGCGCGGCGTACGAGACAAAGTGAAATCGGAAGCCCACATCGCATAGCTGCGCTGAGCCTACCCCGCGGGGGGGCACAAGTACTTTTAAGGGTGCAAGCGAGACATTTTCAGTACTCACCATAAACAAGTGAAATCAGCTGGTAAATCAGTGCCCTTCAAAAGTTGGCGCCCTAGGCTGCATATGTCACCCATGGGATTGACCAGCCCTGGATATACATACACCCATTGGTCATTTTGATAGGTACACATATCCAACTGCTTGTTTGAAGCAAATATCTAATCAGCCAATCATATGTCAGCAGCACAATGTATAAAATCATGCGGATACAAGTCAGGGGCTTCAGTTAATGTTCATATTAGACACCTGAATGGGGAAGAAAGGTGATTTTAGTTACTCTGAATGTAGCATGGTTATTGGTGCCAGATGGGCTAGAATGAGTGTTTCAGAAACTGCTGATCCACTGGGATTTTTATATGCGACCATCTCTAGGGTTCACAGAGAATGGGGCAAAAAAGAAAAAAACATCCAGTGAGTGGTGGTTCTCTGGGCGAAAATGCCTTGTTGATGGCAGAGGTCAGAGAAGAATGGCCAGACTGATTCAAGCTCATGGAAAGGCAACAGTAACTCAAATAACCCCTTGTTACAACCAAGATATGGATAAGAGCATCGCTGAATGTACAACACGTTGAACCTTGAAGCAGATGTGCTACAGCATCAGACCTCACCGGGTGCCACTCCTGTCAGCTAAGAACAGGAAGCTGAGGCTACACTGGACATGGGCTCCCCGAAACTGAACAATGGCCAGGTCAGATGACTCTATTTCTGCTGCGACATTCAGATCATAGGGTCAGAATTTGGCACAAACAACCTAAAAGCATGGATCCATCCTGCCTTGTATCAGCAATTCAGGTTGGTGGTGATGGTGTAATAGTGTAGGGGAAATTTTCTTGGCACACTTTGGGCCCCGTAGTACTGCTTAAATGCCACAGACAGCCTGAGTATAGTTGCTGACCACATTCATCCTTTTATGACCACAGTGTACCTAGTTTCTAATGGCTGCTTCCAGCTCGATAACGCCCCCTGTCACAAAGCTCATATAGTCTAGGACTGGTTAATTGAACATGACAATGAGTTCACTGTACTGAAATGGCCTCCAGAGTCACCAGATCTCAATGCAATAGAGCACCTATGGGATGTGGTGGGACAGGAGATTCGCATGATGAGGTTGCAGCCGACAAATCTGCTATCATATCAACATGGACCAAAGTATCAAGAGGGTTTCAAACACCTTGTTGAATCCATGCCACCAAGAATGAAGGCAGTTCTGATCGTGAAAAAAATAGTGGCCATGCAGTGAGTGTATTTTATGTATGTGTCTGTGTGTCTGTGTGTCTGTGTTCGCGCGTGACATTGCCCCTCCTACTCAACATTGCCCCTCCTATTCGACATTGCCCCTCCTACTCGACATTCGGCTCCTGGCTGCAGAGATACGCCTCTGAAAATTTCGGACACATTTCTCAGATATTGCACAAATTAGAATGAAACGAGCAAAATAAGTGCATGCATTTTAATTCCACTAGATGGCGCTTTGACATTTTCATTATTTTACTGTAACAGTTTGAACTTGGTTCTCTCATATTTATGTGTATGCAAGTGAAAAGTAAACAATATTTAACAATATTTTACGCAAGAATTCCGTCTCTCTCTACATGCTTGCGTTGTTTACAGGAGTAATTTTTAAAAATATTTTACCATGCATTTTTCTTATGCCTCAACTGTATGCAGGATAAGCGATTGAAAGTTGGGTTGATGGATGAAAAGGATGGATGGACCAACGGACTGTTTTGTCTGTGGTTCACCCAGGTACTATTCCAGTAGTTTTGGTATGATTTTAAGTTAAGGAAAAATAAAATATAAACGTATTGTCGTTAAAAGTCAACACAAATAACCTGTTAGTCGCGTGGGAGACAAGCTTAATCGTCCAAATTATCATCCTATAAATAACTTTGGAATTGTTTTACATGAATACATATTTCTTCACGGAGTGCAAGGAATGAGTTAATCCCTTCAGCTCCCATTGACAGGAGCCGCCCCGTCCCTCCTCCTTCACCAGCCCATTCAGGGTACATAAACAAAGCCCTAAATGCTCATTCCCACTGTCCTGACATTTCTTGCCTGTGTTTCCATACCGCGCATAGAGCAGAAATGGCTCTGCAGGGCGCCGCACGTGGATTGTCCAACGGCAACAATTCCACCTTTTCTGAAATCATTGAGCTCAACGTTGGAGGTCAGGTTTACGTTACTCGGCATAAAACTTTAATAGCTGTGCCGGACTCTCTTCTTTGGACTATGTTTAGCCAGAAAGCCCCCCAAGATCTGCCCCGGGACAGCAAGGGACGCTACTTCCTGGACAGGGACGGCTTTCTATTCCGATACATCTTGGACTACCTGCGGGACCTCACCCTCGTCCTGCCCGATTACTTTCCGGAAAAATGCAGGCTGCAAAGAGAAGCCGATTTCTTCCAGCTCCGCGAACTATCCAAGCTCCTGGCCCCGAAAATGAGCAAGGACAACTCGATCAGCGAGGATATCTGTCCCAGTGACCCCGAGGAGGCTGCGCTCCAGGTCGCCGTGGGGGGCTCCGGCGCGTCCCCGGCGGGTGTCCATGTGCGCTCCCCATCATCGGAGTCCAGAAAGTCCGGTTACATAACGATCGGATACCGGGGGTCCTATACCATAGGCAGAGACATACAAAGCGATGCGAAATTCCGAAGGGTCGCACGGATTACTGTTTGTGGAAAGACATCTCTTGCCAAAGAGGTTTTCGGGGATACATTAAATGAGAGCAGAGACCCGGACAGACCGCCGGAGAGGTACACGTCGCGCTATTACCTGAAGTTTAATTTCCTGGAGCAGGCGTTTGATAGACTGACCGAAGTCGGCTTCCACATGGTGGCCTGCAGCTCCACGGGCACCTGCGCCTATGCGAGCAACGACCCGACCGAGGACAAGATCTGGACCAGCTATACGGAGTACGTCTTCTGTCGAGACTAACCCTCGAAATGATTAATAAATCGAGAATTGCAACTTGGGTACCCTGCTAACCTAACAGTGTTTAGCAAGAAATTGACAGTGAAATATACTCTACATGTTTTGTAAATAGATGCAATTTTGGATTAGCAACAGTAATACTGCCGTTAAATTGTTATATTTGTTTTATATTAACACCATATTCTTCATTTAATACGGCCTCCTATGTATTTAAATATATTGCATTTTTTTTGAAGTATAGGTATGTGTAATATTTAAAACGTCAAGTGCTATATATAAATATAGACCATACCGAATGTTATTTGTTTATTAACACTACAGCCGTGGAGTCTGATTGATTTGCGTCAGACTTGAATGCAGCTGTATGTATTGTTTGGAAGACTGTCGCCCCTTATTTCCACGAAAAATTGCAGGCCGTAGATATGCATCATACCTGCATACGTCAGCCCTGCCACTGGTTGCTGGTATATGTAGCAGATTGTTATATTTCATTGTTATATTTCTATAACATCGTTAAATGTTTTTTTTGCAGTGGAAATGATTGAGAACTAGGAGAGAACTTGTGCTGTTAACTGAGTCAGCACATTGGCATTACAGAGCCTTAGCATAGATACACTAAATATCTGTTATCAGTTTTCAGGTAATATTTGCGCGTGATTTCACACCACAGCAAAACAAACTGAAATATATTAGTTCAATAATTGAATCTGTGTAGTAATTTCCCACCGTAGCTTTACTCGAGTTAACCACGTAAAACACAGCACACAAAAAAATGTTTCAGCATTGTATGTAGCGTATTTTTTAATATAGAAATATTTTATGACTTACCAGATTTTAAAACTTTATAAATCTTTGCATTTAACATTTCTTGTATTGAAGCAGTGTGCACTTGTTTACTGTTGTATTCCTTAACCTGTTAAAACAAATAAATGTATTCCTCTTTATGTTATAAGAGTAAAGTTTGTAAAGTTTAAGGTGGTTAATCGGATGTTATGAGAGACCGGTTCCGGCAAGGATGAATCCTTTGTTACTCCCAGTACAGCAGTACACAGATCACAAAGCAGCCTTTTCCCAAGACATCTTGTGACCATGAATTTCCATGTAGTTTGTGCACATCTCTGGAATCGCATGGATATCCCCCACGGGCTCCACAATGGCATTTACTGCAAGTTCTTTCCCACCCATGAAACACTTTAATAAGATACAGATGCCAGGCCTGCTGTGTTTTATGTGGTTTAAGGTTAGAGTAATACTAGACTTTACACTGCAGAAGCAAACATACATAATATAGAGTGGCTATGGTCTAGAATAGCACACAGAATTATTTCTGCTTTTAGGATCTGGTTAACCACATTGGCGAGATAAAGAAAGGGGCAATATGCATCAAGATAAACTGGCTGAGTACACCATGGAATTTAATACACTTGTCGTTTGTCTGTTAATCCTAAAATAACATGCAGCCCCAGTGTAATTTCATCAGCACTACAAAATGGTAAAAGAAATTAAATTCTGGAAAACCAAGACATTTTCCCTGAAAAATACAGCATGTTTTGTGCAAGAGACTATAAATGGCCCTTGATGAATATGCCAGTCATTTTCAAACAAGAGAGGATCGAGCGGGATGACTTGCCTTTCATCAGGGACACTCCTGCATTCTACACAAAACCATTATAATAATATTACAATGTTATTTTGTAACACAAATGTGGTGTGTGATGTCTGGTTGCAAGCTGGGCACATGTGTGCATCTCATGATGTCGTTATCATGCTGAGCATGAATGACACATGTGTCTGGATACAAAGCAGACGAGAACAACAAGCAGAAATGAGGAAATATCCTGGATAAGAACTGTGGGCCTGAGCTAAAAAAAAATCCGAAGAATATAGGTCAAAGTTCTGCCTTGTGTGTTCTGCTCCGGAAAATATGAAATGCTCTTCAAAATATATAAACTTTGAAGATGATCAAGTTTGGTTTTGGCCTTGGGTTAAACTTGACTTTTTGCAAAGTAAACTTCCTTCAAAAACATCAGTAGCAGGAAGGACGCTGTTTTTTCATTTACCCCTAGTGTCCTTCCTCTGCCACAGAAGGATGTTGGAAATGGCAATATAATTCGAAATCATACAAATAAGACGTGACTTGACATATTGTATAAGAAAACGGCAAACAAAATAAAGTCAGACAGTGTGGAGGGTGGGCTTATTTGTATTAAGCAAAGGGATGTGGAGCTGTTTCCTGCTGGCAAAACCTTATCTTTGTTAATATGTAATTCTTTGTTGTCAATGGAAACAGAAAACTGAAGGCATCCAGAACGCCCTAGATGGAGTATATCATAGGCCGCACAGACGCTCGTACACTATGGACAGTCTACAGACAGTTGGCATGTTTTGGGACTATGAGGGGATTTTCAACAGGCCTCTATTTTGGCTTTCTTGCCTCATCACTATTATTGCATCATTTATCAATATTGCTGAATCGGCAAAAAAGGTTTTACTCTATTATTTTGAAAAGTTTAAGAAGAAATAAAACTCTTTAAAACTGTCATGATTTATAACAGGTACTTAACGTATCGATTGGATTCGAGTGACTTTCGTGCTTCTCAGATGTACTTTTAAGGCAGATGAAAAGACAAAGAGCTTGATTCATTGCAAATTTCACAGAAGTAGATATAAGTGCTAAAGGGAAGGAAATAAAAACTGCTCTAAGCAGGCATTTCACATAAAAAAAAACACTGCATCTTTCCGTTCATCTCTTTGCTTACTTTGACATCTTGCTGTGAATGCTATCCAGAAACTACCAGAATATCTGAAAACTTTAATCGGTCACCTTAACTTTTTGGTTTATATACAGTGCACTAAAACGTCAAACTCTACCCCTGTTACAGAACAGTGACTTCAGTTTAAATTGGGCTGGAAATCTTTATTAGATTAATTTCACATGAATAACTCAATCTGGAAGAAGGGTGCTAGGGTTTCCTGCAGTGCCAGTTACAAAGGTGGAGTGGCGAGCAATCAGGCTGACCAGACCTTGGCAATGGACACAGACTTGGGGTCTCTGATAGGGTAGGTGGTACAAGAGACACCAGCTAGATGCAGTCAACTTCGCTCTTAGCTTGAGCTCTGGAACTAAGCCTCTTGTTGTGTCCATCATGCTCTGGAATCTTTTATGGTGAAACACCTGAAGTGTGGCCCAGACAAAGGGCAATGTACCCAGCATTCTTTAAATTGTGGGTGATGTGGACCTCTTGTGGACTTTGTGGCCCGGCTTCAATGCACATGTGGGGAAGGATGGAAATAAATGACAGAGTATAATTGGGAATCCACCTGGATCTAAATCCAGTTCGGAAGCTGTCATTAGAGTTCAATGTGAGCCATGGATAGCCCGTAATGAATACTATGCTGTGGTATTGGAACACTTTCATGTCAAAGGGCAATGTTTGCTGGGGGGTTGCCTAGATTTAGTGAGATGTACTGACAGCGCAGAAAGCCCACAGTTATTGACTAGACAGCTTGTGCATGGAAGGAGTCTGGGAAGGCCAGGAAGGGACACGGTCAGGTGGCCCCAAAGATGTTTTGGCCAACAGGAGAGTGATGTGGGACATTGCTCTGGTTGTGTTAACCGTGAGTGGGAAAGGGCTGACTTGATGATTCGCCTTTGCATCGTTGTGTGAGGATTCTTGGGAATATGCTAATACACACACTGTGTGCTTTATGGGGTTAGTCGTATGATGGTGTGCCATAGCGCATGATGTAGGAATTGTTACCAGCATATGGGGAACCTAAGTCACTACTTACTGCCTGCTATTTGATCCCTCTCTGAATGTAGTAAGAGTTATACCTGCATACTTGACAATATCTATATACAGTGATCCCCCGCTATATCGCGGTTCAGCTATCGCGCCCCCGCTGTATCGCGGATTTTTCCCTGACGCGTCACAGTTCTCAGCGAATCGCGTACCTTGCTTGTGGTTCGATTGTTGTGAGCAAACTTTTTGTGACCTTTTCGATGGCTCCCAATCGTACCCATACTGAGCTTAAAAATGTTTTATTTTTACATATTCCATTACGTATACAGATAGAGAGAGAGAGAGAGAGATAGAAAGAGAGAGAGAGAGAGAGAGATGTATATATACATATACATTCAGTGCCGCCCCTCCCTACACGCAGAACACGCGCTGTGCGTAGGGCCCCACGATCCATGGGGGCCCCATTTTCCGCA
>JAODKC010000001.1:42627257-42662070 GCA_026777985.1 Mormyrops attenuatus | reverse complement strand
ATCGCATTTTGTGATACAGTCATTTTACATTTACATTTACCGCATTTAGCAGACACTCTTTACAGAGCGACTTACAATTGCTTAGTAGTCTATGGCTGTTCTTCAATTTATGAGCTAGACGTAAAATCAACAGCTAAGAACGTTGTATAAAAGTTGTTAGGAAAGAGTGCACAGGAAAAGGAAAAGATTGGTAGTGGATTTTTTACTCATTTTTTTTTGTAATGGGGGGGCTCAAAAAAAAATCTGCTTAGGGCCTCAATTTGGCCAGGGGCGGCACTGTATACATTATATTACTACTACTACTATTATTATTATTATTATTATTATTATTATTGTTATGTTACTAATATCCTTAGCCCGCCATACACATATCATATGTGTTCGCAAAGTGTGTTTTGATGCGTTTACATGCGTTTAATGCGTGTGGGAGGGGTACTTTAAGGCTTAATCTATAAAAAATGTTTGTTTATACGGTCTTTCTATATCGCGGATTTTCACCTGTCGCTGATGGGTCTGGAACGTGATTTCCGCGATAGGCGGTGGATGAGGATATATTTTTTTGTTCATGGATTTTACATGTTCTTTGCATGTTCTTCCAATATTAATGCAGTTTTCAACCATGTATTCCAGTTTCCTCCTGCACAAAAACACTCTTGATAATTTTATATTTTATTACCATTATATTTCATTTACCAGAGTGTAGGGTCACCCATTTATCCAGCACCCAGAAGCAGTTTTTGTGATTAAGGGTCTTGCTCAAAAGCCCAGCACTGGTACACTCACTCCATGGGATTTGAATTGGCAACCTTCTGAGCACGGAGTCCTAAACCTGCAGAGCCTCAGTGTCACGACCGATCGTCCAGCCCCTGTGTGTGTCACGCCTACCTCGTTACCCTCGTGTGGAATCCTTCCGTTTTACCAGCTGTTCCACGTTTCCTGCCTGTAGTCTTGTGTATTCAGTCCGCGTTCTAGTCCGTCTTCCCAGATCCGTCATTAACGTTTGTTGCCGTGTGATCCCCTGTCTGCCTGTTATCCTCAATAAACCCCGTTGTTTAGGACTTCCGCTTCCCTGATCCTGCTTTGTCCGCACCTTGCTCGCTCGCCTGTCACACGGACGTGACACTCAGAGTGTCTGGAAAATGTCCATTTGTGCGTGTACTGTGATAGACTGGAATCTGCTGCTTTCTGTGAGGTTTACCCAGTTCTGGATTAATCTTTGTGGATTGATGAATGGATGGATGGATGGATGGATGGATGGACAATAGTAGATAAATCATTACATTCATCCACGATGGACTGAGGTGCAGCAGTCAATCTGAAGGACATTGGTTTGGCACCTATGGTTTAATTTATCATCTATACACATGCATTTAAATGTTGCCCTTGCTAAAAAAAATAAATAATAATAAATAATAATTTAATAAAAACTTCAATTACACCACCCGACATTTACATTTTTTTGCTAGGTGATTTAACAAAAACAAGTGCATGTTTCAGAATACGGCTTTCAATTTGCCGCCATACGTCTGCTTTTGTCACAATTTACAATTGAAGTTCAACATAAATTACACTAGCCGACATCAAATTTGGTGAATAACATCAAACGACATTTTTCAAACACCCTTCATAAACAAACATTTTTAGTACATTTAGTTTTGCTCCAGCACGTTTGGTTTTTCTGTGATTTCGACTTAACTTTTTTTCATATACAATGCATTGTATACCTAATGCATTGTATACCTACAAGCTAATCAGCAGGGTTTACAGGCAGCTTGCAGTCACTGCGGTACTGAGTGACAGTACCGGAAAGCGGACCACAGCTTTGCATACAAAGGTCGGCGTCAGAGGACCTACAGCAGCATACCTGTAAGTTTACATAACTGCAAGCTGCCTCTAAACCCTGCAGACTAGTTTGTACAAAAAATTAGTGTATGACAGGTTACTGGTGATTTTATATGACTGGTATCAAAATGACATTATTAGGTATACAATGCATTGTATATATGCAAAAAAGTTAAGTGGAAATCACAAAACTAAATATACTAAAAATGTTTGTTTACGAAGGATGTTTGAAAAATGTCATTTGATATCATTCACCATATTTGATGTCGGCTAGTGTTATCTTTCCTTGTCAAGAGAGCAGAAGTCACTAGTTTCTGTTCCCAAAAAAGATGCTTTTACTCCCTAAGGTTTTGTTACAAGACACGACATTTCCTTATGCTGTACAATCATACATCATTAGCAGAATACAGCATTTCCAGTAGCTAACAGGATTTTCCTAAGCTTGCTCTACAAGATCAGATCAGATCAGATCCAGCTTTATTGCCATCATGCAGAGTTCAAGTACAATGGCAACGAAATGCAGTTAGTGTCTGACCAGAAGTGCAAGAATATCGTTATTTACAGACAGTACCATTATAATTTACAGCAAAGTGCAGTGGAGAGACTGTGTTCAGAAAGTTGATGCTATTCGTAAAATATATATTTTACATGCTATACTGGCCATGTTTTATTATGATTCATTGAAAGACAAGGTGAAATCTGACCTTCCAACAAGTAATATCTGGTACACCAGAAGAGTTTTCAGAGTCTAAAAAGGCCATCTTCACAGCTGACCCTGATTGTGAAACATTTTTATGTAGTTCATCCTATTATATTTAAATGGAAAGAGTACGACGACCATATATTTAAATGATTTTTACCCCCTGAAAGAGGTAAAGTTAACTTCAGTTTACAGCACCAATTAAGGTAAAAAGATAATTTATTTAGATTTTTGTGTATGTTTGTTGGATGATGTTCTGCCACGACAGAAAAGAATTTCATTTGGGTTTACTCTCAAATTCTCAACTAGGAATGTGAATCAGCTTTGAACAATGGTTATTTCTGCTTCCAGTGCTCTGATCCAGTTAAACTCAAACTCATTTTGAATATGGTTTCCTTTAAGTAATAACCTGAGGATATTTGATAGAATCGGCAAGACAACACTTGACCTTTTTATATAATGCCAGGAATTCACAGGAAATTGGGTATTACTCAAGAAAGCAGATATACATATGGTTGAGTCACCATACATTATCACAGTATTCAAATCAAATCAGTTTATAAAGCACGTTTAAAAACAGCCAATGCTGAGCAAAGTGCTGTACAATAATAAAATGTGCAAAATATTGCGCGCTACAACATTAATAGCTATCATAAAATATAAACTAAAATTCATGCAATGTGGGCTCACACGTACGTAAAAGAGCTAATGTTACGTTAGACGGCAATAAAACAAAAGAAAGGAAGGAAATGTCTCACTCTAACCTCTGTTCAAAAGCCAGCGAGAAAAAGTACGTTTTCAATAAAGATTTAAAAGTGGTTATTGAGGTATCGGTTCTGATATGATAGGGTAGGCTGTTCTATAGAGAGGGGGCAGCTACCGAAGCATCTGTTTGCATTTCAATCGTGGGATTTAAAACCCATGACTAAGATTGAGCCATTGAACATCTAACATTTTTATTATACATTTCAAGCCAAAATAGATTACAATAACCGGAACAGTCCAAACTGTCCATTGTGCCCAGCACTGCTTTGCCCACTTGTAACTGCTCACTGTATATTTATGCATTTTGGATTACACCTAAAGCACATCCAAGATATTCACAGTCTTGTTAAATGTCGATAACAGCTGAGTTAAATGAAGTGTGACATTCCGCTGTGCACTTTGGCTTAGTGGTTGGCATGACGAGCTCACACTTCCAGGATCTGGAGTTTGAACATTTCTTCCAGCAGTCCAGAAAAGACAGTGAGGTGAAAGACGGTCTCTGAACTGCCCTTAGCGCCTGATTGCCTCTACTGTGATGGATTGACATGCCCTCATTTTTACCCCTACTTCCTGAAATAGGCAGACTCACCCTCTTCTGAATAAACAATTATGGAAGATTGATGGATGGATATTCTGCTGCGACTTCACAACCAGATATTATTCTCCTTTAAAAACTCCATTTAGCTGCCTCTAAAATCAGCCTGTGTTGCCTTCGTTTTCTATTCAGTAACTACCTCGTCATTATCGATAGTCAGTCTATAACAAGGGACTTCAGCTGATTAAGTGTTATTCCAAAATATACCGGTGATGTGCATACTTAATACTGCTTTTTTCTTTTTATCACTCCATTTTAACATAAGCAGAGGGTTAGAGCAGAAAAGTTATTATGTCATTACAACTCTGCATTGTTTTGGGCCAAATGTTGTTCAGTTGATGTGAGTCAGGTAGAAACTACTTTCTATTAATAAAATGAAAAATGTTTTGTCAAGTTAGGCTAGCTAGAATTTTTAAAATAATATTTAAAGAACCAAAATAGTTCCAGAAATTGCAATACTAATATCCATCCATCCATCCATCCATCCATCCATTTTTTGTACCTGCTTGTCCCATTCAGGACTGTGGAGGGGTCCGGACCCAATCCTGAAGCTATGGGTGCAAGGCAGGGAATAACTCAGGATGGGGTGCTACCCATTGCAGGGCACACTGACACAAATACATCCATGGGCAGTTTGGAGACTTCAATTCACCTTAGCATGACACAGGGAGAACATGCAAACTTCACACATGGAGCCATAGCAGAGACTTGAACCCTAGTTCTTGAGGTATGAGGCAAAAGGGCTAACTACTGCTCCACCATGCCCTGCCCCCCCAAGTCCTCAATATATCAAAATATATATTATAGTTTTCAGATTATTTTCTGTGAGATCTGGTTTAGGAAATCTTCATTCATGTCCATTCATGTGTAAATAGCAATCGAGTGGCATTATGTCTCGGGTGCTTCTGCTTTTCACCCTTTGTTTCCTTGCACAGGACCTGGACTGAAGATGCTCCTGAAATGGAGAAACATTTTGTAGAAAGAAAATGGAACACATGGTTGGGGCAGATTGAAACACTTTGCATGCTGCATGGAAGTTCTTTCTCTCGTCGGCCATTCATTTCATTGCTTGCAGGGCGAAAGTTCTTGCTCAAAGGCTAATACAAGTGCAAATAAGGAGTCAACCGAGGTGAACTCACAGGATGAAATGGATACTTCTTATCTGAGGAACCTTAAACATCGCAGTCCTGCAGGGTCATTCTCAAGTCATTCTTCAGTCCCCCTGTAAAAAACAAAAACAAATCCCAAAATACTTTGTTAAATTAATTTAGATTGAGGTGTGATCCTGAAATGTCTCTACCAGAAGTTGCATTCCACACCCCTGAACTCCAACCTGGTGTAAAATGTTGGCAGCCCAATTGCCTGTTCTTCATATATCATTAAGACTTTAAGACTGGATCCTCAGCCAGAACAGAGTCTCGTTCTCTGTAGATTTTTATGCATTTTCTATTACACAATGGCAGCTTCCTATCCTCTAAAATCCCTTATTAATAATTTATGAAAAATATCATTTTTGCTGCTAGGATTGTGATGAGTTACAACAGGAATGCCACGCACTGAATATTTTTCATTGCAAACAAATGACTTACTATTTTGTTTTGTTATACCCACAAATAGCTGTAGATCCATACAGACGAATAAAAAGTGGATATTCAGAATTCCCTGCGGTGCCTAGTATTGGGGTATGTGCTTTTTAACTCCATTGCTTTTTCTGTTCAGTTAAAGGTTACTGTTTCAGTCCTGCTTGCATGCATGAAATACGTGTGGGATAATATTCCCTCCACAGCATGAGTAAATACACCACACCGGATGGAGACATCAGCACAAATTATACAGCAGATGGTATTGATCTGATGAGAACGGTTCCTGGTGCGTGCATCTCCCTCCTGAGGGAATATTTATTTGGTTGGTTGGTAGTTTAAAATGGAATAACTACAGGCCTGAATGAATACTGTGTCCCTCTGGAGAAATGTATTTTTCTTTACTGTTGGAAGCATGATACTAATACATGTTTTTCTGAATTATATGTTGGCAGAGAATATCTAACTTATAAATCCTTGAAATATAGTTATCGTGGGTTTTCTATAGCAAAGAAATGTACTCCTGGATACTGAAGTTTGCTTTTAATGCTACAAATGATGTATTTACTGTTCCTAGCCTATATTATTTGCACCGGTTTGGCCATAAAAGTGCATATTTGGGTGTATTTCTCACCATCAGCTTCTCTATGGCCTGTGCTACTGATTACTAGTGAGAAAAGAAGTCATCAAGGAAGACTTAGCAGTCCAGCCAGCAAAAACACTTTTGAATTCTCAGTTAGCTGAGTCTGACTCTCTCATTTGTTTCTCACTGCAAGGTAAAACAGACATTAAGGCTAAGTTCACATTACCAAGGTGAAGTGACTCAAATCCAGTTTTTTGCCTGAATGTGACGCAGATCTGACTTTTTAAGGGCTGCGTAGACACAGGAATATGATCTTTTTAAACCAAATTCGAGTCGCTTTCATATGTGGTTCTAGATCGGATATGTATCCGATTCGTGGTCATGCAAAATGAATGTTAATGGTAAGATCACGCAAAATTCACGTGTTTTTTGTTTATATGCATACGCTGAGCACGTCTTTGCTGTTGGTGACGCAGAAGATACGTGCAAAAACGTATCAATGTGCGCATGCGAATAGAGGACAGGTGCAGGGTCCAGGTGACTTGTAATTATGAATGCGAACCGTCAAGATCAACCGTCTGAGCAAAAAAATTGGAATTGTACAATGAGGTAATGTGGACATAGCCTGAGTTTCAATCAGAATGTATGTGTTCTTTATCTATAGCTGCCATGTTATTTTGCACAAGACTAAGTAAAGGGTCTGTGTTGGTCAGTGACACGCCATAGTAATCACCCGTCTTGCAAGTCCACTGTGATATTTTGTAGCCATGGTAGCCAAAATAATGGACGACAACGTCAGCTCGTCATTTTTAATGGTCCTTTAATCACGTAATTACCCCATTAGTTAAAAGTCTTCTTGTTTGGGTAGTTGCGTATATAATGCATTATCTTTTCAAGCATAAGTGTTAGCTGTAGAAATGTCAGCCTGGCCAGCGACGTCTACGAAAGAATTATTAGTTCTGACAAATGTTCAGGTAATTTTTTTCTTTAGGAAACATGTTTTGTTCAGATGGATATCTGCCAGTATTAAAATTCTTGGAAGACTGTCTCCATGGTGACCTTAGTAATTACATTTTATGGCTTAATTGGGTGAGTAGTACAAGTAGACAACCTCTTAAGGCGAGTACAGATCTGGGGTGGTGTGTCACATGGGGGGGTCACTGAGTAGTATTGTTACCTCACATCAAATTCTGCCCTTGCTGTGTGCAGTTGGCATGTTCTCCCCATGTTGTGTAGGGTTTCATTGGCTTCTCTGGTTCATTCCCACAGTCCAAAGACATGCAGTTTGGTGAACTTGTGTTTATAATTTGCACAGATTGTGGGTGTATGCATTGGAATGGACTCAAGGGTGTTGGTTTGGTTTCAAAATTGGTAGGAATCAAAACAGCCCCGAAACCCCCCACCCCCCTAAATACACACAGTACTCCCATAATATTGGTAGGGACATGTCCCTACTGTTCATTGCCAAATCTACACCCATGAATTCAATTCAATTCAATTCAATTCAATTCAATTCAATTTATATAGCGCCTTTCACAACAGTGTTGCCCCAAGATGCCTTTCATGGGTGTATTGTGATACATTCCTGCATCATTTATATAAAATAATTCAAAAACAAGGAAAAGGGAAGACAAAAAAAGGACAGAAAGACCTCCAGAAGACAATGGAGGAGAGGAACCAAAAAGTCGCAAGTATGGAAAAGAAACCTATGGGGTGCAAAGTCAACTGGCTACCCAACCCTACTAATATTGTAGGAGAAGAATGAGCAGGCTTGCCCTCTAAAAGCAAGGTGCAAACTGTGACAAAGGTCAAATCCAAAATCCCTCAGTGAGTCAGTTCTCCACGCTGGCTGGCGTTACAGTTCGTAAGTCACATCCACAATGACACCCCTCCATGGGACTGGAATGGACTGAAATCCTGCCCAGTCCTGCTTGGGACAGGCTCCTGGACCTCCAGGACTCTCTACTGGATAAACTGGAAGATGGACGGATGAAAATGATCAGAACCATTACCTAAGGGAACGTCTGTTAGTTTTACAGAAGATTGTCTAAGGGTCAAGTCTTAACTGTGTCTGTGAGACGTTGAGGACATGGGAAGGCTAAACCAAAGGGAGTACTCGCATATATCAAAAACCAGTTAAATTCTACCAGCACACAACTCTGCACAGTAAACCTTTGTTTTATAGGACAAGAAGCCTTTGTTTAATAGGACAAGAATTTCTGGATATCTACTTTGAAAATGGCTGTAGGCAGTTGTAAAGTAATAATGAGCTAGACCAGTCATATTACAATACTGCATGAAAGAATGTGAAAGCAAAAAAAAGAAAAACAGCATTCCTCATTTATGCCTGGAGAGAAAAACAAATCCCCAGCACACATGGTATAACACTTATCGTATATTAAATGGGAAAATGTTATTTTAAAAAGTTCATTTTGTTAATTAGCAGTTCTACATATTCAGAAAAATGTATTTTTGTACACTGAATACAGGAAGCTGGTTTTCTGAGAGTAATGAGGATAATGTCACTTTTTCCATTGCCAGTTTTTCCATGGGGGTATTGTGTGGTTCTGTGGGTTTGGACTCTGTGTCCACAGTTGAAAGGTTGCTGGTTTAAATCCCCTGGCAGAGTTTTGTTACTGTTGGGCCCTTGAGCAAAGTCCTTAACCCCAATGCCTGCAGGGGGGCCGGATGTAGGCTGGCCTGTACTGTGACTGCCCCCCCGAAACTAGCTGTTGTTTGTCTCATGGAGAGCAGGATGGGATGGGTGGACATTATTTCCCCAGGGATGAAGAACAAATGTCCATCCCACATATTTTTCTCACCTGCCGTTATTTATGCTCTCTTTGCATTTTGTGTTTGCGTTAAACTTTTTAAAGAAACCCAGAAACTCAGAATGCGATGCACGGGGATTTATTTCGGGGGCACAGGCGAACGGTGCAGCAATCAGCAGGCAGGATCAGAGACGGGGTCATGTGCACAGGGAGTCAGAAGCTGGGGAGTCAGTCTCAGGCTGAACACACGAGATAGGAGGCAGGCACATGGGGAAGGTGCGAGGGGAACAGGTTCGGGATGGAACCGGAGCAGGGAAAGCAGGCAGGAGGACATCAGGGCTAAACGGAGGAAGGGATAAGATTTCTTGGTGAGTGTCACATGCGATCAACAAGACATCGTTCTCACTGAATATGAGGTGGAGCAGGGTTAAGTAGAGAGTGGAGCAGGTGTCTTCACTCATGTGGGACTCATGCCACTGTCTTCTCATGAGGTGCCCGTGACATAAACCTTTATCGACAACATTTAAGGACAATTTCTTCCTACGTGAATCCGTGATTTGCAGCCCTACGCCTCCCATATGTTATTTGTTCTTCCAAAAGTTAAAGATCAGTGGGTATCACTTTACTTAAGGGGTCACAAATGCTTAGTAGTAACTTAATACAATACAGTATTTAATATCTAAGTACAAATCATGCACCATGATCCATTAATGGTGAACAAACATGAGATCAGTACTTCATTTGGGGATTCAGGAGATGGCTGAGCCAGATACCAGAACTGGAACACAACATCGTCACAATGAGGCCCCTGGCTGCTATCAGGATGGCTTTGGTGAGTATGTCGCAAACAGCATAGTCATAGTGGAACAACTACATTTGAGTGCGAGGGCTTCAGGAAATTATATATTGAAGAGCTTTCTCATTTTGATGGCAAATATCTGTAATTAGTTTAGTTGCAAATGATGTGAAAGGTTTTGTCCTGTCTCTGTCTTGAAGGTGAGAGTCTTGTATGATCATTGCATGATTGTAATAGTTAATGAAAAAGCATTTAAGTTGCAGATAGCAGGGATATGGTTTGCTCAGCTTTTCCACTGCATGACTGACATTTGCCATGGTGATAAGCATATTGACAACCATTGGCTATTCTCAGGAGGGACAGTCATGTGACTAGGATTATCCATATTGATTTGTTCCACCTGTCCTTCATTCTCAGTCTTCATCTTGGCAGACTACACCTCATATCTAAGCATGGGCTGCTTCCCCACCAGAAATGCTACAGGGAACACTTCGAGGGACAGGGAACTACAGGGGACACTTCGAGGGACAGGGAACTACAGGGAACACTTCGAGGGACAGGGAACTACAGGGAACACTTTGAGGGACAGGGAACTACAGGGAACACTTCGAGGGACAGGGAACTACAGGGAACACTTCGAGCACTTGAATTACGGTATAGCTTTCATTGCAAAAAGGACATGTACTTTTTTAAGTTTGTAAATCAGGTTTCCTGGCATATATGGTTATTTAAATGCTGATGCATTAATCCACATCCCACACAATCCTCACGCAAATTGAAGAAAATCTCCTCATTTTTGTATGCCATTACATAATTTAATAATGTGGGAAATTGTTCATATTTCTGGACGCTTATAAAAACTGAAATTCGATTAATAACCTTTTTTTGAACAATGTCAGGGAATTTGATGTGAGAAAGCATTCCGAAAAGAACTCCATTTACTATTTAAATTCAGTTTAAAGAAAATTTGCAAAAATGCTATCGCCGTGTCTCTGTCAGTATTCGAAAAGGAGACGTCTCACTTGAGCAAAAGGCTGAATGTGCAATACCTCACATGCTCCCCAAGACAGTCGGGGCCTGTTCACGGTCTCTTCAGTTCAGCTGAAGCCAGTGATATTGGCTGAAAGCATTTCCCAGGCCTGGCCGTCCACACCACGACTGTGATGCACAATGACTCTTTCTAACATCACCAAGGGAAGTCAACAGGCCCCCAAACAGGCTCACTGTATATCTGTGGGGTGTGATGGAAAGCGAGCAGAAGTGTTTATTTACAAAAATCTCCCCAAAGCCTTGAAGGAATTGCTGACGGGCTTTTAACTAACATAAGTGCAGATCTGTACGTACAAAATAATGATAAAAAGTGTGTTTCAGGTCTTGTAAATAAATAAAAAAAAATAAATAAATAATAAATGCACTAAAATTGCGGCTGTCCTCCTAGACTAGCTGGGCAGATGTGTCCCGGAAAGTTATCATCTCTTCCCAGTCAGAGACAAAGAGTAATCTGATTTTAATTTGCCATTACTGCATAACAGATGTACAAAAAAGGCTGAGTGGCCTCCTCTCCTCTATTCTGGTTCTCTGTGGTTTGTTTTAGGAGAAGCTGGCAAGAAATATGGCCACACAGAATAGAGAAGCAAATGTGTTTATATTGTGTTTTCGGCAAAGGCGACATTTTCAGATGTGTGGGAAAGGAAACTGCAGTAAGCTGCAATTCCTTGTATGTATAAAATGTATAAAAATGTATTTTGTTGTTTATTCCATGGTCGTTTTATTTGACTGTAGCAATTTGGTGGCTGTAAGAAGACGTCAGCCAAGCCTTTTGAGGGTTTGTGTCATGGCAGGATGTCAGAATCTATACTGAAGCCTGTGATGTAGGGAAACCATTATGAACAGACAGAGAATCGGACGTCTATAATCATTTAATGAACACAACTGAAAATAAGCATTTGACAGCAACTGATTGGTGTTAAATGACTTATTCTCTGGCGCAACAAGCAAGTCAAACAATGAATGCATGTAGGTTTTCTTTGAATTCTTGTTGTGCTTTCTCGTTCTAGCTACAACCTCTCACAGTTAGCGCATGCCCTTCCCAGACACTGCGAGCAGGATGCAGTTACAGAAAGACATTAGTCTTTCTTTCCGAGAAGCAACCATATTGCAGGAAAAACAGCTTTGCTGCCTTGCATGGGGGAGAAAGCAGATATTTAATATATACACGTTTAAGACAGCATGTAAGCATTATGTAAGCATTAACTCTTCAGAGTGATAATATTTACTTGGATGTTGATACCATCCTTAAATTGTTTTACACCCATATTAATATTTTTTTGTAATCATTTTTGCATTTTACTGTTATTAATAATACTATCAGTAATATTACTAGTAGTAATAATTATCACTAAATAAATTAGGCAATGTCTGCATTTCACCTGAAGACCCCATACAAAATAGCGAGGGAGAGTGACAGCAGAAAAATCGACATATTATATAAAAGTGCAGTACATACGCCACACCATATTTTGTTTTATTAAAGGGGTGAATTGTTTCTCTTTCAATATTGATCTATCACCATGCTACAGGCCTCTGTGTTTCCCCTTGTCTCTCATGGTGGCTTCCACGGAGCAGCAGAGGCCAGTGCTGTCCTCTCGGACCTGCCTGTGCATTTCAGGAAGTGATTGCATCCTTAAAAGATCACATGCATTAATCAGCTGCGCGAACAAAGAGCAGGTCCTTGATGGAGATGCGACATCCTGACAACCAACTGGGATAAACAGCAATTCTTTTCAAAAGCTCCCTTGTATATAAAGGACAGGAAACAGCAGGTTCACATAAACATTGGTAATCAACACACAGAATTTCATTCCACTCCATTAATATTGCAGCAGCACGGAGGCAGTCAAACAGCTCACTGGCATTTGTTTGTATAATATCTCCTTGCGCCGCCGCACCTGCTCACAGCCCCTTATTTGTAGGTGAAGCATTTAAAGCATCATTCTCATCCTATTTTTGTCCCATGGATTTATTAACATCCTTTCTCGGTAGCAGCGTTCTTATTTAAGTGAGCCCGTGAAGAAACCTTACACGTAGAAGAAGTTTCCTGGACATAATGGCCAAAAGCATTTCTCAAATTTTGCAGTGTCGCATCAATAAAGGATCGTTACAGTTACTTAAAAGCAAAGAAAATGGAGTATTGATAAGCATGAAGCCTATATCTAGGGAACCAAAGGCACTGGAGGGGGGGAGGCGGCATTGCAAAGAAAATAATTCATAAACATATATTTCATCTGTGACCCAATTGTTTATAAATGGACAAAATTATGCATTGAGGTGTAATGGCAATGGCTAGCTCTGGTGCGTCATACGTCTGGGATGTGGGTTTGAGTCTCAGCTTGAGTTCCGTGTGTGTGGAGTTTGCATGCTCTCCCTTTGCTGCAGTAGCTCCCCTCCCCACTCACAAAGCCCACAACATACTGAGGCTAACTGGAGTTACCAAATGGTCTGTAGGTGGGCATGTATGAGTATGCCCTGTGATGGGCTTGCACTCAGACCCCCTGTGACCCCCTCAGTAGGACAAGCAGGTACAGAAAATGGATGGACATGTGAAGTAAATAATGCAGAAGTAATATATTGCATTAGTCTCCTGAGTGATGGGACTTGTTGGACTAAGGTTGTTGATCCCACATCCTCAAGTCCTTGGAAATGTGTGATGGGTGACTGCCTTTGAGTTTGTCTGATGGGGTTTGATTAGTGGTATACTGGTATACTGTCCTTGCTCTGTGTCATCTAGGATAGGGTCCAGGCCTACGAACAACCTCAAGCCAGAACATCTTCTTATAAAATGGAAACTTTATTGTAAATATCATTGCTACATAACCAAACAGCTTCACTGGCTAGAAAATCTGTAATCTACATATTTCAAATATAAAATAGCAATTCCGTTTTACTGCCGTTCAATGTTGGATAATGGTGTATTAAAAAGTATTATAAAATACCCAATATTTGATTTCTAGAATACAGAAAATATATTTACAGAGCAGTAGAATATATTAATGACCTGAACTCAGCATTGATTAAATATGCTCAGCAAATGCTTATTTTAACAAAACAACTTGAATGGACAGAGGTTCAGCAGAACCTTCAGTTATACAACTACAGTAGCAGGAGAACTTGCCAGCATGCTCGTGGTCTGCTTCCCTGTAATTGTGGCTAGCATGCCTGCAAAGGGAGGCTTTCGTGAACTTAAAGAAACTATGACCAAGATAGATCACTGAGCAGATGTTTCTTAGGCAAGATCAGAGGGGAAATTTAGAGGGATGGGCATAATTAGTCATGAGCAACAGTGTGGGAGCATATACTACATAATCATGGTATTCGCCAAGCGCAAGGGAAAACAGGCAAACAAACACAGAACTGAAACAGACCTGATGCCATGCCTTAGTACGTTATCACCTGCATAATGTCACATTTGCATTTGGGGTAGTGCATTGGCTATGGACTACTGGGTGATGGAAAAATTACATACATGCATCTAGTAGCTGAGCACAGCACTGGTGCTACCTGTACAATGTAGCCCTCTCCATCACCAGATCTGAAATTAATGAAGAGTTTATGGGATATTAAGAAATTCCTGGGCCCATGTTTTTCACCTCCACAAGGCTGTTATGACACAAACTTATCTGATAGGTGCTGCATTCATACCTGCAAAGTTCTAGACACTAGTAGTTTGCTGTGGTACATGTGGGCTCCTTATTGTTCAAAATGACCCATATAAGAAAACAACTTTTTGCCAAGTTGGCAAAAGTGTGTTAAGCAGAAGAAACAAGAAAGATATTTCAAAATTCATTGCAGAACAAGGATGTGTTATCATAAGATCTACCCATGGGCAAAAAGAGGAACAATTATAGCAACTAAAATAAACAAACAAATCAAATCAAATCAAAAACAAACCAAAATGTATGTAAGACATGCTAAAGAAGTGCCTAACTTGGTGAGACATTTTTATATGAATAAAAAGGAAGTCATTTGTAATGCGGTAATACTCTCTGGGAATAGTATAATGGGAAATTAAGGTGGTAGGGTGGAATATGATGAAATGCTAAATTACTCTATATTTAATTTCATCATAATTGACTTTGGAAGTGTTGAAATGGCCCACCGAGGCCTATTCTTTTACATCACAGCCAAAGGGAATTTAAGGGGGGATGAGGTGGTGGTGCAGTGGTTAGCCCTGTCTCCACTGGGACCAGGATGGGTCTCTGCTAGGGCTCCATGAGGAGTTTACATGTTCTCCCTGTGTTGCCGTGGGTTTTTTCCAAGGCTAATTGGTGTTACCAAACTGCCCATAGGTATGAATGGGGGGTGAGTGTGCCCTATGATGGGCTGGCATCCCACCCTGGATCGTGTCTAGTCTTATGACCCTGAACAGGACAAGTGGCTTCAGAAGACAGATGAAAGGGAATTTGCAGTGCTGTTTAGTGCTTGGTGCTGTGTTTTGATTAACATCTGTGAATTATGCCATATGACTGATTATTTTATGATTCGTACATCACATTACCAGTTAGATTTTACTTTTTTGTGAAGAAATTCGTTGTGGCAATTGTGGTTCTAAGATGGGTAATGGAGACACTGACCTTCCCTCTTTAGTAACTTTTTGCCTCAGTTTTGCTGTTTGAAAATGAAAAACCTGGATAGTAAAAGACTTTTCCTTAGTAGATGGAGGAAATTATTATAAGAGCAGCGATATTCTCTAACACGCTATTTTGACTTCTGATTGGTGGAAGAAAGATCAATAAAATTCGAGAATTCTGATGACATCATACTTACAGCAGAAAATAAGATCTGAAGAAGCGTATAAAGAAAGTTTAGGAACAGAGACAAAATGAGACTATGGCTAAATGTGATGAAAATAACCTGATACAACACTGACAGTTTTTGTCTCCATGGAACAATCATGAACAACAGCAGTCAAAAAATAAATCTCACTAATTAGCACTTTGAAAAGCTGAACTGAGGGACCTAGAAAAAAAAATCAAAAGTATTGACATATTTCTAAGATTGAAGGTTACTCAGTATTGTAATTTCTTGTGACTTTTTGGATGTGAAAGCTGGATAATGGAGAAACAGGCACTTTGGTGTTGGCTTTTAAGAAAACTGTGGGCCGTGAAGAAAGCAAATAAGTAGATTCTTAATCAAAGTTTACTGAATATCACTAAATCTTATTTTGAGAAAAATTATGAGAATTATTATGAGAAAAACTGTACTATGGACCTTAATTCTTGGAAAAGTCAAACATGAAAGTCTTCCATCTTCTAAGAACATGTTCTGGCTGGAGGTGGCTTGTAGGTCTGGAGTCTGTCCTAGATGACACAAAAGCCGTTTCAGTCTAATGACCAGCAACAAAATGGATGGACTCGTCATAACAATGCACATAGAACTGGGAAACATGAAGAATCAGACAAAAGACAGGATATTCTGGAAGAATTCTGTTTATGTGGCCGTTAGCAATCAACCTTTTAGTTCCCAAAACTCCTAAAGGCTTTGCATTGGTTTTCCAAAAGCAGGGAAGGGCAACAGTACATGAGTCATCTGATTTTAATCATACCATGTGGGTGTTCATTGGTGTTGGTCGACATCTAGCCATTGGTGTCCCAGATAGCAGACCCATCACAGACATCAGTTGTGTAGGATTTAGACTAAAGCTCCATGTTGTACAATCTCTTCTTGCCCCTTTCCTGGAAGTTGTAGACAGGAATATGAAATTCCAGTCAATGTCAACATTCTTTGTTCCTTGAGGAGGTGAACAAATATTCAGCTGAATTTTCTGCAGACCAGTTGCCAATTTAAGTGTTGTCCACAATCCAGCAGTTTAATTACTTCACCTCTTTAATTACTTTGCCTCTTGCTGTGACATTGTTCAAAAGGTTGTTTTCACATTTTCCTGACTTTGATATAATTAAATCTTGCCATGTTTTTACCACATCAAGCCAAGCATCCCTTCAGCCACTCCCAAGCTGTCCCTTGCCCACCTGACCAGAATTCTAATAGCTCGTCAACCTGGTTTATTGTCCTCATATAAAAGGATCTTGATGTCACTTATCTCCTGTTGAGTGTCGCACCTTAGTGCAGTGTTGTCCTCAGGGATCCCCAGGCGGTACACATTTTTGCTCCCTCCCAGTTCCCGGAGCAAAAATGTGGACTGTATGGGGGGTCTCTGACAACCATGTTGGTGCCCCATCCTGCATTGTACCCAGCCTTGTGTCTGTAGGTACTCTGTACTCGGTACTCTGGTCCCCCCCCCACCACAGTCCAAAATGAAGTGAGTGACTCTTTCACGATGTGGTTTCTCTGTCTAGTTCCTGTTTGCTTTTCCAGTTTTTATTGCTCCTCGTCTTGAGATTTGGATTTGATTATTTGCCTTAAACACCCCATATCAACCTTTTGAACTTCTGCCTGTGTTTAGACTGTGGTTTTGGTTCACAGATTGGATTTGTTGGTCCATGTTTGCCCCTCACTGGTTTTTGACTCTTTGCCTGTTTGTAGACTACTACTCCGGAAAAAACATTGCTCCCACACTTGGATCCGCTCCCTGTTGAGTCATTACACATGGGACCATTTCTCATACAATATCATGTATTCTGTTTTCCAACTGTGGTCTTCTGGAGTGCAGAAATTGCTCAAATAACCTTTCAAAAAGAACCAAGAGAGGATTAGCATTGCTGTGAAAAGAATTTATGAAGAAAACATCATTATACAAAGCATTGAAAGCAATAAGTTAATGATGTTGTGGCAGGGCATGGTGCGGGCAGGAAAAAAAGAGGGACGATGCACGGAGTTGCTCCAACAAAAAGGGGGTTATTAACAAAACACAACACAAAGGGGGAACTGGAAAAGAAAGGGATCACGAGGAGTTAAAACAAAAGAGGAAAAATAAGAACTAAACTAAAAGTAATGTCAAAGAAACACAGCTAGGTGACAGAGCATAACAGGGAGCAGGACTAGGAAACAACCAGGAGCTACTAACACATGGTAACAGCTTCAATGACCAAAGAACATAATGAAGGCAGGCACTTAAAATCTCCATAGATAACAGGGCTAACAAGGGGCAAGTGTGGAATATGACCAAAAACAGCCAATCAGCAAATGCATAGGATAACAAGCAACAGGTGGAGTAACTTACAATTAACAAGCACAGAAACTAGGAAACCTTAACACTAAGAGTTAACGTGAGGGAAGTAACAGGTGAGGGCAGCCTCTGGCTAGCTTTGAACTCATGACTGGTGGAGTGCAGCCCAAAATGGGACAAGACACATAGGACAAGATGGAATGGGCCCTGACCCTGACAATTAATGTTGAGTGATCGTGGGTTTGCATCTGAAATACATGTAAGCTATAGTTTAATATTGCCATCATTCAATCTGTGGTGGAATGAACAGTGTGTACAATTACATTTTAGTGCATTATAATGATCTATTTAATGGTACTATATCTCCAGTACAGAGGTAGTACAGTGGTGCAGTCATTAGCAACGTTGCCTCATACTTCTGGGACTTGGGTTTGAACTCTGCCACGGTTCCTAGTGTGGAGTCTGTATGTTCTCACTGTGTCATTATTGGCTTTCCTCTCGGTACTCTGGTTTACCCCCCACAGTCCAAAAGCATGATGAGGCTGTTTAGGGTTAACAAATTGCCCACAGGTGTGAGTGTGGCCTGTGATGGGTTGGTGCCCCATCCTGCATTGTACCCAGCATTGTGTCCATAGGCTACAGACCCCACCCCAATGAGCCTGAACAGGATAAGTGGTTTCAGAAAATGGGTGGAAGTTTCATCACCGTCTAAAGACATGCTACTCAGATGTGCCGGCGATTCTCATATGCTCTTAGTGCATGGAAACCAAATTGCTCTGTGGCAGTTTGGTGTTCTGTCCAACCCATGCCATGTCTTATATGAATGGTTATTGAAAATGGATGGATAGCTAACACTTTTGTAAATATAGCACCTCTTTGAAAGAGAATCATAAATGTAGCATTGTGTTTTAAACAAATACTGTTTCAGTTACTGTAAAGAACACTTCCGTTGAAAATTTTGTTGTGGGATATTTTTTTGTAATTTTATAAGAGGAGCCAGATGTAGACAGAACCTGGCCTAGTTATTATAATCTTTTGCCAATTATTTTATGATTAATTCATCAGGCCAATCACAGAGTGGGCTCCATTAACATTTTCCTGTTAATCACCAGAAGATAAAGAGCTAAACCACAGACAAGAAATAGCTTGTAAAATAGCAGCAGGGATGTGTCCCTTGTCTGAAAAATCAGACACAAAAATCCTATATTAAATCATTTGCCATTTTTAGAAATATATGTCCCTTCAGGTTTCTTATTTTACCCTTAATGTGCACTGATATTTTTGTTCTTTTCAAGCAAATTTTCTGGAGGTAATAAATTCTAAATATTTCTGTGCATTCTTAGTGATCTGGGACATTTCTTTGAATTTCTGGCTTTTGGTTAATTACACTTTTCTGTGCTGCAATGTAGCAGCCCTAAGAGCGGCTGCCAGTATGGCTGACTATTTGTGATTTACTGTGACAAAACAAAAATGTTTTCTTTGTGAAATCTGGGACACAATAGCACGAATTGCAAAAGATGATCCATAATAGAGGTGTCCTTCTTTTTCATATTTTCTTTTAATCACATAGCATTTTAAATTTTA
This sequence comes from Mormyrops attenuatus, assembly GCA_026777985.1. Lineage (NCBI taxonomy): Eukaryota > Metazoa > Chordata > Actinopteri > Osteoglossiformes > Mormyridae > Mormyrops > Mormyrops attenuatus. Next base: position 42,642,732 of record JAODKC010000001.1, on the reverse strand, counting down.
TGCAAACTCAAAATTATGATATTTTTCAGATTTCTATCTGGTACTTTTTAACCGTTCTGTACCAAGGCAGATCACAATAAAGATTAGGTCACTTATAAATTCAAATACATTTGTTTATTTAGCAGTTGCTTTTTTCCAAAGTGAAATACAATTTATGTTAATAGTGCATTAAAAAACATGACTGGCAAGTATTAATAGTGCAAGAGCTATACAGTAATTTCAAACATCACAACAAGTTAATGGGATTGTTTAAGCAAAAAACAAAATGCAACACTGAGCGCATTCAAGGAAGATAAGTGACTGGCAAGGGAAACACAGAGTGGTGCAGACTAGTAGTAATGATTTGTGTTTGTACTATAGAAACAGAGTAGTTGTTTTTAAAAAAGAAATATGAATGAATTGTCAATGAATGTTTTGTGCCTTGTTTTGAAGTCACAAGTTCATTAGAACAAGGCTATTGTGCTCAACTACAACTACAAATAAGGGTAATGCTTAAGGCAATATACAAACTCAAAGATACAGTCTATACCTGGAAGGAATCTTATTGCTTTTAAAATAAGATTTCATTGTTTTCCAAAATCTGACATCCATAAACAGTAAAGTCTGTAATCTCTTTTCTTAGTGGCAAGTTATTTCATATCCACTGAGCTCAAATGCTTTCATCAGATGTTTCCCTACATTTTCAAAGGAGCTGCTTGGACTGAGGAGAACATTTCTCTAGACAAGGAATTCTCCATTTTCCAGAGCAGCATGGATCTGCCCAGATAAAGCATATGCAAGAGCTCCATCACTGACCTACTATTTACTGAAATAAGGCTGCTGCTGGAATTGCGACATGGAGCTGATGATGCAGTGATCGCTTACAGTCGACAGGTAGCTCATCTGGATGACATTAAAAGCCAGTGCATCCGTCGTTATTGATTAAGCCTCTCTTCCTCAGAGAACCAGGATGTGACATTACATAGGATTGGCATGATTCAGTTACAGATGCTGAATCAGTTGGCAACAGTCTAATTGCGGATTAGTGGGATTTTGACCTATTACTCTCCCCTAAAAAGCTAGCAGGTGCCTCAATTTTAGCGTGGAGGGTGGCAGCTGGGCTTCTATATCATCACCAGGAAATCCTTGATGGTTTGAATTTAAAATAAAGCAGTACTATTGGCCAATCAGTAACACAATAAAACGCAGCACCTGGGGGAATTATCGTTTTTTAAGGTTTATGTTTTGTCACAATCATAGGAAAACTTCATTTCTGGTCCAAAAATGTGTCCTTGATGAAAGAATCCTGATTTTCCAGACTTTTGATACATTGAGGAAAATGTGCATTGTGTAGTTGCGGCAGACCAATCAGTGAGCATATTCCGTACGTGTACAATTTTTTCTCTAGATACAACAGTACAATGTGAGAAATTAAAATGACTCATTTGACATTTGTAATAGGCTATTTTTGCTATAAGACATTTTAAAGACACAGAGGCATACAAAGAGCTTTCAGTTTTATCTTTTATCTTTCCCCAAGTTTTACATGAATATAATAACAATAATGATGGCAGTACTACAAGATATGTACAATGAAAAAGGTATAGAATAATTGGCCAGAAAATATATATATATATGAAATTCATTTTAACTTAAAATATATAGTTATTTTTTTCTAAATCATAATTTATTTTAAGAGAATAAGATGGCAACATTTTACAGTTGCATAAAACACATTTTCAATGGTAGCACATGGATGTAAAGAAATACCAGTGGTTCTGAACCTCTGCACCAAGGCCCAATCTTTACCATGCCAGCTCAGTTGCGACCCTGTATCAAGTATAGGTCTAAATTAACACTATGATTGAGAGTGTAGTTCGCTCTGCAATTTATGCCAATCAATGTCTATTGCACAAATCTGATTGGATGTGCCAATGAATTTTAAATTAAGCATCTGTGGTTTGGCTGTTTGGATTGGTTGAGTGTTCACTAGTTTTGCGCTAAGCATTTGCAGACCCAAGACCCATTTATATAGGTTAATTCTAGGACTAGGGCAGGGAAATCTGATTGTGGATCAGCATAGGAGCTTGCTGGTTTTAAAATGCTTACATTTCCAACTCTGTCTTGCAACCCTTACAGAACTTGCTGCAACCCAAATTTGGGTCATGACCACACGGGTTGAGAATCACTGTTCTATACCATATCCTGATGGATGCTTTTAAAAATATTTATTGACCCACTCTGTGAAATGGATCTGCAATACAGTATCCCTGTCCCATTGAGAAAGCCTATTCATTTTGTGAATCATATTAAAATGTATGCTGCAATATAATAAATTATATAATTTTTAACTACATAAACCACAGCTAAACACTGTATGGGAAATTATTAAAACATTATTTAATATATTTAAATGTTTTCTCTTTCAAAAATCAATCCATCTTGCTTATCTAGTACCAGGTTACAGTGAACCCAAAGCCTATCTTGGGAAGGACATGACACATGGAGAGATTCTGGATTGGATTCCATTTCATTACAGGGCATGCACAACAACCAATTAAGAGGCACCAGATTCACGAAGTGTATGTTTTTGGGCTATGGGAAGGAAAACTAAAGAAAAAAAAAATCCACAAATACTGAAGGGGGAAGTTTAACGTAGGACCATGAGGCCATAGTCCTACCCATTGATCTACTCAGCCATCTTGTTTAAAAAATAAATTTTACTTCCCTTCCTGTTTGCATTAGCAGGACTGAGAACAGCTGAGCACACACTTTCATTTTTGCCCTTCGACCTTCTTTGTTTTTTTGAATGTTTTCCACTGGTTAATCTTGAAACACTTGTTTCATAACATCTGCTGCTTTTTCCAGGCCTGCCAGAAGTGACATGTCTAAACCCTTGAATTTATTATTAATGTCAATGTTGCACTCAAATATTATTAAAAGGCAGGAAAAAAACTAATTACAGCAAGAAGTCAACATGTTTACACTCACCAGGGCAATTATAATTGATGGTGTGGAGACACACTGTTCGTATTATTGAAAAATGAGGCAAAGGGATGTAATTAAATTTTGAAAATGTCATATGAAGGTAAAAAAAAACAAACAAAGATTCTGATAGGTATCCTGAAACAGCACATGACCCTGGTAATGTCTTCTCATGTTCTCTTAGCAATTAGAATCACATGTTTGTTTAATTATATACTAGTGAAAACACATACATCTTTCATATTACTGAATGTAGAAGCATGGACTAAAATTCTATGTTCATGTAGCCAGTATATTTTCATGAACAACTTGAATAATTGTACCAACCAAATACATTAATCCGAAAAAAAAAATCTTTTTTAATTCATTTCAAGATAATCCTCACTTCACTTAGCTTGGTCTTTGACATGTAAAGAAGGTACATGAAACAATGGTGTTTTGCATATCAGCTGCATACAGAAAACAGGTTCTGAATCCATTTTGCCTAGACTCTCTAAAACCAGGGAAATGTAAAAATGCACAAAAGTCATTCACTGGTTCACCTCCATTCTCCTGATTAACTGTTTAAATAGCGACTGCTGACCTGTTGGCTTTCCAACAGAAAGCCAACAGAGGTACCGTACTGACTTTACGGCAGTCGCAATGCCTCATGCAGCCTCTGGGATGGAGAACACAGACTTTAGTCTAACATCAAAGAACTCCACCACTGTAAATTCCAGTCTTCACTCCTTTTGGTCAGATTTAGATATTAGGTCTGATATGAAATACCATAAAATATACTTGCTTCCTGTTGAATGTTTTACATGAAATATATTGACTGGTTTGTATCAGATTATAATGGAAACTTCAGTAAGTTGACCTGATTTTTGCTCATCCTACTCAATACAAGTTTGATAAAGTTTGACCTTTATCATTAAAGGCGACGTTGAAGAATGTCATCTCACAACACAAAAGACAGATCTGGAAAACAAATCATTATTTTTATACGAAAACACTTTATTTGAGAGGACACAAATGAAGTAGTATTATGCTATTACTTCTGTATTGATTAACCACAAACTAAGTTTTAGTTACAAACTGATGTCACATTTGTTCTTCATTAAGGAACTGTCACACATTTTTTATCCCAAGCAGTTACTATATCTGTTAATTCTGTAAACCTTAATAGAAAGAATGAATCCTGCTTAGTCGTACCTAAGAGCTCTGTAACTGTCTGTGTCTGTGAAAAACAGGGAGGGTGTCGATATTTTGGGGAAGGGATGAGGAAAAAAAAGATATTTTTAATTTTCAAGGCACTTATTAGGGTTAGGAGGGCCCAGAGCCTATCCCGGGCCCATTAGGTGGTGCTCTCTATTAGAAAAAAGGACTCAATTTATGCCCCATATCAAATCAAGAGTGCCATCTAGTGGGGTCAAAAAATACAGCAAATGGTTCATGAAGCTTCATTCGCCCATCATTACTAAACGGCTTTGGACTGCAGGAGGAGAATCCTTATCACATGGGGAGAATGAACAAATCTGCACAGTCACAGACCAAAGTCAGAATTAAATCCTCCAACCCTGGAAGTATGAGGTAATTGAGATGCCCACTGAGTCACCAGACCACCACATCATATGAGGCCTAAGTCATCAAACAGTACGAGTATTATGCATTCCCATTGCCACAGAGAAAGTAAACTGCATGAAAATATTAAAATCAAGACATTGGAAAATTCATATAATTCTTGACAACTTGAACAACAGAATTTGGACAACAGAAAATTTTAGGACCACCATGTTGGATTTTGTTGAAATATTAATGTGATAATCTGTATCTGAGCAGCTGTTCAATCAATACAAAAATAGAATTGATTAGAAATTCTGGGGAATCCTAAAAAATGTTGTTCCCTCACTGTTATGGCCTTTTTCTCTGTTCATCATCATCCATCCTCTTTCCTCTTCCACCCTTTAGTCACTGTTATTGTCGTCTATCCAAAAATAACACGCGATCGACCTGATGCAGCAAGACGACTGACCAAAACAGTGCAGTGAATACTGAAAAAACCCTGGTGTCCAACAAATGCTCCATATTATTCCTCCCAGGCAGTATAATGATCAGCTTCAGCAATTTAAATCAAGTGCGTGGTTGTGAGTACAGGGGAAGTCATTATCTATGTTCTTCTATTAGACACAGAGAGATTTCCTGCAAATGACAAAGTCCACTGCTAATGCGAACAGAGATGGAGCACAAACGCTTCATTTGTAGTCTACTTTTCCTCGTTTCCTGAGTTTTGTCAATTTGCTCTCCTGGCAGGACTTAAAATACACTTTTATAACGATTTCATCCGCCGTTACCCCTCCTCCCCTCAGAATTGTGAACATATACACAGATGACCTAGTTAGTAGCACTAGGAACGTAGTTAGCAGGGCCTGACGAAGGCGTAGCCATGTTCAGAAATTATCATCTGTCTTTCTTGGCATACCTTCAGAACAGAAGAAAAACAGAATTCATGTTGTGGATAGATTTATACAGCATCTACAGAGGAACTGGCAAACTCTTGGAAAAATAATAGGCCTTCTGAAAATCCTCAGGAACATTTTAGTATTAATGAATCAGTGCCAAATATAATTTTTAAGGTACAATATGTATAACAGGCATTGGATGCTGCCCGTCAGCTTGACGATAAGCGGAATCTGGAATGCGCCCATCGTTGATGGAACACAGGGCATCCCCACCTGATGCCAGCCACTTCTTCCAAAATCACTTCCATGGGAACAAAAAATAAATAAAATCAATGGATGTTAAAATTCATCTCCTGATGAATTAGTAATATTTCTCAGTGGTGTTACGCCCTTACTTTAAAGCCTTACTGACTGCTACAAAGACATGTCATATGAGACAGCTGAACACAAGACAATTTACAGTGTCCCTGTTTGAGAACATAGGTCACTTATATGCATTTTTCGAGTATTGCAGGAATGTGCATCCATTATTATTATTATTATTATTATTATTATTATTAACCTTTGTTATATGTTCAAGATGAGAGCTGTAAGAATATATTCATGTTGACTTCCATCATCTATTCAAACGATAATGACTTTTCACTTCAAACAAACACCACTATCAAAGGGCATCTGCTATTAAGGTTCAACTATAATCATCAAAACAGTGTCATCTCGTCTAGGCTGTTTTGTTTTAGTGCAATCTCAAAAAGCAGACTGAGCATCATACTACTCAGTTTTTGAGATAACCATCGATCGCAGTGATCACATGACCGCTGTGATATGGAAATAAACAGTGTGTGGAGTTTGTATGTTCTCTGTGTTTTGTGCAGGTTTTCACCTGCAGTCCAAAGACACAATGGCACTATAATCTGAACTTTATCAGCACCATACTACAGTACCAGTCAAAACCAGGACACACCTACGCATACAACGGATTATTTGTACTGTTGTCAATATTTTAGTATAAAGACATCAAAACTATAAAATAACAAATATAGAATATGCACTGGCAAAAGAAGTATTAAACAAAAAGATAATTATTTGTTGGGGGGGGGGGGGGCAGCTCTGTGGGTTGGGACTCAGAAGGTTGCAGGTTCAAATCCTGCGGTTGGCAGAGTGATCCTGCTGCTGGGGCGTTGAGCAAGGCCCCGCATATGTGAAACTACAAGGTAAACTGTCTGTTGTCTTTGTATATGCATGTGCCCTGTGATGGACCCACAGCCTTGACCAGGTTTAGTGGAATATTAAGTTGTGGAAGCACAATTCTGAAGGCTTTTAAATAATCTAAAGTTGTTTCTGTTAAAATTATTAAGTGTTGCTCCACTTACTTAGGTAATTGTAGAATGTATGACATTTGTAACATTCTTTGATAGTTTATAAACATTATTGTCAATATTTGTGTACTAATATTTTAAGCATAATGCCAAAAACCTTTTGGTCACTAGTGTATACTTCTAGAAAAGTGGAAGGAAACACGAAAAAAATGAAAATAATACAATTCAATACTAATAAGCTATTCTTTTTTTGGCCTAAAATGAAACTTTTGTATAGTGGAAATTGGACTTTTGAACTAAAGTAACTAATGTCCGCATACGTAAACTTACTGACCAACAAAAGTAAAATGTAATGTAACAAAGTCATTATTCTTTGAACTGTGCTGTTGTGATCAATATTGCAAACTATTTCTGTGTTGAAAAAGTATTTTAAAAAATCAAATGCATAATGAAGAAAATATTTCAAAAGTCATGTGGAAACACAGGAGAGTTAAACACTATTTTACAGACTTTGAAAATCAAATCAGTTCAAAATTAATATTTATTTTCGTTTGAGAGACAGTTTGTCTGTGTTTCACCCAAGGGCACCCAGAAATGTAAACACAATTCTCAGTATATATAGTGTATTAAATATTTAAACATCCACAGGACAGGATATTAACATATAACATCCTAGTAAAAGGCATGGGACACATGTAGTTAGGAATAAAACATATACTTCCAAAATGAGTGTAGTGACATCCCCGGTGTAATGGTAGAAAGTCAATGGTGAGCTCCAGTATCCATTAAAGCATCAGTTATCTTAAATCCCACAGAGGCCTCTTTTGGTGTAACAGTACAACTGTATATAGCTGCCATCTGAAAAGCCACACTGACCTCTAAAATATAACTTTAAAAGGTTTTTTACAAATGTGACCTTTATGTATGTTTAAAGTATGCTTTTGTGATGTATAAACATTCGTAGAAGGGTGACCAGTTTTCCTGTCCGGTTGTCTGGTCCGGATCGGACTTTGTTTAGTTTTATTTACATCAGATGGCTTCTGGTCAGTTTCGGATTTCAGCCAGATATCTTACTGAGTTTCACACCGAATTTTATGAGCTGCTGTTGGCCATTCCAAAGAGCCCTATTTATTGTAAAATATTCATTAGGGAGGCCAAATTTCAAATTACACGATCATCAGCATAACTGAATCATTTTGACATTTACTTATAGTTTAATAGAGAGAAAACAGAATGAAATATCTTACCTGCTAATATATAGCAACATTTATTTTTAGCATGTATCGTCAACATATGTTCCTAATAAGCCAAGCCATGCATATAAAAGTGCCAGGGTGGCACAGTAGCTAGCTGAGTAGCCTCTAGGATTAGCCATCCAAATGCTCGAGCCAGGATTTTTTGCACAGTTTGGTATTCTGTTCCCCCCAGTCCAAAAACATGCGGTTCGGTGAATTGGCGTCTCTAAGTGACCCAGAGTGTGTGAATGTGTGTCAGCGATGTACTGGCATCCCATCTCGAGGGTGCTTGGGATAGGCTCCAGGCTAATTGTTACCCTGCAGTGGATAAATGGTATGGAAGACAAATGGATCTGCAATAACTGGTTGAGTAGGTGGCATTTTGGCCTCAAACCTTAAGGACAGTGAGTTCCCGCCCCCCCGTTAGGTAAACTGGCATCTTTAAATCTCCCATTGTGTGCAAATAGCAATGCAATGCAATAGCATGTCATTCAAGGGGTCCCCATCCCAGTGCATCCTGGGATAGGTGCCAGCTTCAATGTGACCATGTAACAGATAAGCAGCCATGCAAGATGGATGCATGTTCAGTATTGTGCGAAAGTCTTAGGCGGCCAAAGAAAATTTGTGTGGCTATTTACCTCAGTAGTTAGTGTGTATTTCCACAGAAAAAAACAATTTGAAATAAGAAATGCAAGAAAAAAAAATTCTTCTGTTCTCCAAAAAGTTGCTGATATCTTCCAAACCTCTCCTCAGGGGCACCCCGGTCATTCCAAGTATTCATACTGTAACTTTTCACCACTAGCTCAATTAACAAATTACTCATTCAGGTAGCAATTATTCAAACATGGTGGGGATGTGATTGGGTACACTGGATGCTTGCTGCACACACTGGGGTGGTTTTAGGAGAGGTTTCAAAATGGCTAAGATGACACATTTTGACAGACAAAATATAGTACTTTTGCGTCAACATGTAGATCATCTAAACATAATTTTCTGTGACTGCCATAGACTTTTGCACTGTTGGGTATAATACCTTCCAAAGGCTGATTCAGACAAGATCATGCGACATCTCAGGAAATACCAGAGAAAATATATAATTCACAAATAAAAAAATTGTAACATTACAGCAGTACCCCTGGGAACACTACTCATGCATGATAAATGATTATATTCATTAATGTGTGCATTTATGTAAATGTCAGTATAAATTGAAATGTTGGGTGTGCTGTTTGTTAGATAAATCAAAATAATTCCAAAGCATTCACAAACTTATACATTTGTGTAATGTAAAAATCAGATCAGTTTTATTATTGCTAAGTACATTTGCATGTGTGAGGAATTTAGTCGTAAAGCTACAACAGGGTGTTTCAGACAGAGGGTGAATAGAGATGCACTATACGAGAAATATAATGTTTCTGGAAGATTGAAGCATGTAAATCTATTGTAGTAGACCCCAAAAATAAAATTCTGAACAGTGAAAATGAGCATAACAGGTCCCTTTTAATAATGTGTTAATGTTATTATCTATACACTTATTACTATTTTCTTTGACCTTTGCAGTAATGTATATATATTAGTATGAATATAATATAATATATTTTTATACTTATAAATATAATATATATATATTAGTACGAAATACCATTTTATAACACCCACCGTACCAGTAATTTTTTAAAATTTATTTCTTAGAGGGTCTGGGTGCGAGAAAAAATGTCCATGATGCAGAGGTGAGTTAAATGAACATCCCAGTCACTTAACTTGACCCCCCTGGCATATAGCCCTGTATGTTACAGCTAGCACAATCCACAGTCCATACTGCTTCAGTACACAGGAGACTTTCAGCTGAGAATATTGCTTTACATAATTTAAAAAAAATATTATTTTCTATCCCTTGGCTTGGGAACAGCAGAGGACCCCCACACAAATGAAACAGCAGCTAGACTGTGTTGTGTATTCTACTTTCTCCAAGCGAAGCCAGCTGGCCATTGAATAAGAAAAAAAAGTTGTTTTTTTTTGTTTACGGACAACTTTTCTCTGAAAATCCTGATTAGAACTCAGCTCACTTGACCAAAGTCCTTATAATGTTGGTCATTCCAAAGAACCGGGCTAAATGTCAAATTAATCAACTGTGAGATATGTACTGTAGGCCTTAATTATGCTTAAGGAAGCAGAAAATGAGAGCAACCGGCCTGAGTGTTTATATTTCAGGATTTCGGTTCTGAATTCCGCTGAACCTTTTTAGACGCAAAAATGGAGTATTTAAACAAACTCTTACTGAAAACAGTTAGGAGTGAAAAGGACTGGCCAGTTAACAAGAGGACGACAGAGAGAGAGTAAACAAAACAGAGTCAATGATAATGTGCATGATTTTGTTGAAAATGAAAACAAAGCAAGATCCCTGGCAAAGCCTTATAATGTTTGCTTGGCTTTTTACTTCATGTCAAACGCACAGCAGGAAAACTGTATTTGAATAGCCTCGTTTCTGCTTTCCTTAAGAGGTTCAGGAAACAGAATGTTCTAAAACACTTAATTGAAAGTCAGATTGTGGATGGGAAAAACGACACCCTGTTTGGGCAGAGACGAAAAGAACAGTTCACTAAATAATAAGCAGTAAACAATAGGCAATTCAAAAAATGTCTGTTTATGCAAGACTTGCTCTGAAAAAGAACTTTTTTATTTTTTTCTGTGTTCAATGTTGACACCTTCTAAATCATCACTCATATATTCAAATAGATTTAAATATATTCAAATATTTAGCTTAACTCTAGGTTCAACACCTACACTTGTCCAAACAGGGGACTTCATTGCTCATAACCAACTCGAAGAGTAAAATGAATTAACAAATCGATTCATGCACAAATTATCCATCGAGATATCAAAATGCTCCTTGCTGATACAATAGGACATCATCCTTTACAAAAAATTATTACACCCTGTAATTCGATTCTTCAGAACAGGCATGTTTTCAACACAAGCCAATAGTAACATGCTGGCCATTTGAATAACAAAATTACGTCATGGATTTAATAGCGAGAGTGACTTGGTGGTTCAGTTCGTTCGTACCTCAGTGGGTGTGCAGTTTGCATATTCTTCCTGAGTTGTACTGGTTTTCTCTAGCTACTCTGGTTTCCTCCCACGGTGAAAAGACATGCAGGTAGGCTAATTGGTACTTCTAAATTACCCATATTGCCTTGTGCCAGACTGGAATCTCATAGGCTGTTGTCCTGCCATGTGCTCTAAGCTGCCTGGGGTAGGCTTCAGCTCTCCCCATGACCCTGTACTGGATGAATGGTCAGAGGATATTAAAAATGAATGGTTTCTGGGTTCATTATTATTGCATCCGATGGGGAAATACCATTTCTTAGACTAGTTACGTCCATCGTCCATAATTGCTTAATGACACCCGTATAAAAGCAGGTAGAATATGCAGACTCCATACATACAGAGCTGAGACCTTGGTGCTGCCTACTGAGCGACTACACCATCCATCCATCCATCTATCTATCTGTCATTTAATCACTTATCCTGGTGAGGGTAACGGGAATGGCTTGGAAACTAACCCTGACAGCATAGGGCACGTGACAGGGGTACAAACTCAATTAGATGCCTGTCCATCATAGGACACCTATATACATACACAAACATACACTATGTGCAATGTAGAGACAGCAATTAGCCTAAACGCATGACATCATACTACGGGGGGGGGGAAGGCAAACTGCACACGCAGTGGGACGCGAAACCTAACAATGTGCTTACCACTGACGACCGTTCCACCTTCCCAGAGAATTTTAAGAGAAACAGGACATCACTCTGTGGGTCCTCACTTTCATTTCAAATTGACCAGTCACTGTAAATTGGTGCTGCAAAGAGAGTCTGGAGTGTAGAATGAGATACTTCTGTCCTGTGAACGAGCTGACTTAATACTGCCACCTAGTGTTCACATGGGTTTGCACAATTTTAAATTTACTTTTTATAACATGTGAAAATCATTGCCGTCATAAACCAGACCTGTGACCAAAACACAAACACACACACACACACACGTCACAGTGTATCGTGTGCCCTGTGATGGACTGGCATCCCTTCCAAGGTATGAGTCTGCTTTTTTTCCCCCTATGCTACCCAGGATGGGCTTTGCACATTCACCTGTTATGGTGGCTATTAAGTATCTACGCACTACAAATTTCATATTTTCCCACATACTGCATGGTACTTTTTGATCCAAATCAGTACATACTAGCAGATTACTATGTATCTTCGAAAAGACAGACCTTGGGTTGAAAATAAAATGATTAAAGGGTAAACATTCAATAGACCATCCGGCCCTAATGGTCCATCTAACTTCATTATCCCCCGGACACTTCTGTTGTGTTGTGTGGCGTTTTTTGTTTTACATGTGTCTTCAGATGTTGATGCTTCTTGGACACCGCCGCTTTGCCATAAGGAACAGAGGGGAACATCGCCACGCTCTCTGCATCTTTGTCACTGTTCGCCAAATTAAAGTTGGACAAAAAAAAAAACGCACAAAAAACACTGCACTAAATACACCACCAGAGAATGTGTATATATAGTATAGTTCATATAGTACATATATAACATAGTACAGAGGCAAAGGAAACATTGAAAGTAAGGCAACACCCAGCGCGCCACTCTGGGGAAAAAATAAAAAATAAAATCCAGAACTCAGCCAGTTACTAATATTTTCCATTGACCCTTCCGGCAAATACATGGTTCCCCTCTGTTGTATGACTGTTCCATCATAGGGATAATATTTATGGTTATGTATATATTTCAGTTTTCATTTCAAGTAATGCATTTAAAGGCTTCCGTAAAACCTGTCACACTTGCATACCTATGTTATAAATACAGTGAGCAGATGCATGATCCCTTGACCTGCCTCTCACATCCTTCCAAAAAACAAGCTTGCTAACCATCACCAGTATCAACTTATTGCCTACATAACCCCAAACTTCATGGAACAGAATAGATGCTTATAAAACATTTCTTACACCTAAGTTTCTCAAATACCACTAAAGCTGACTTTTCTTTTTCTCCATCTTAAATCAAACCTGTCACAGTGTTTCCAAGCAACAGCTGCAAAAGTAGATTCATTGTTTTTCCAACTGCTATGTAAAGTCATTGACCACCAAGTTGCAGGTCATTGTTTCCCCGCAGTGTAGCAGATTTTCGCAGGTATTTCTGGGGAGGGAGGAGGAACAGGATTGCAGGGGGGAGGTGAGGTTACCATTTCTGTACCATAAGCATTACACACCGATCAGCCGTAACATTAAAACCACCTGCCTAACATTGGGTAGGTCGCCCTTGTGTCTCCAAAGCGCTCTGACCCATTGACGAATGGACTCCACAAGACCTCTAGGTGTCCTGTGGTATCTGGCACCAAGATGTTAGCAGCCGATCCTTTAAGTTCAGTAAGTTGAGAGATGGGGCCTCCATGGATCAGACTGGTCTGTCAGGCACATCATTTAGATACTTAGTTGGACTGAGATCTGGGGAATTTGGAGGTCAAGTCAACACCTTGAACTCTTTCATGTTCCTCAAACCATTACTGAACAAGTTTTGCAGTGCTGCAGGGTGCATGACTTTTCTGAAAGAGGCCACCGCCATTGGGGAATACTGTTGCCATGAAGGGGTGTACCTGGGCTGCAACAATGTTAAGGTAGGTGTTACTTGTGGCAGTAACATCCAAATGAATGCCAGGACCCAAGATTTCCCAGCAGAACATTGCCCAGAGCATCGTACTGCTTCCACCCACTTGCTTTCTTCCCAGAATGCACCCTGGCGCAATCTCTTCCCCAGGTTAACAACACACCCCCACTGTGCCACCCACTGTGTGTCTCCTGACACCTTTCTATCATAGCCAGCATTAACTTTTTCAGGTATTAGCTCTACAGTAGCTCTCCCGTAGGATCGGACCAGACGGGCTAGCCTTCACTCCCCACACACACCAATCAGCCTTTGGTGCTCATGACCCCATCACCAGTTCACAGGTTGGCCTTCCTTGGACCACTTTTGGTAGGTACTGACCGCTGCATACAAGGAACACCCCACAAAACCTGTCTGTTTGGAGATGCTCTGACCCACTTGTCTAGCCATCACACTTTGGCCCTTGGCAAAGTCGCCCAGATCCTTGTTTGTCCATTTTTCCTGCTTCCTACACATAAAACTTCAAGAACTGACAGTTCACTTGCCTAATATATACAGTAGTTACACAGATGCCACTGTAACTAGATAATCCATGTTATTCACTTTACCGGTCAGTGGATTTAATGTTAAGGCTGATCGGTATGTGTCAACAAATTAAATCAAACAAGCAGTGAAAGGCCACACTGTAAATAAAAATGCTCATTTGTTTTCAGCTACAATAACCAAACGAAAAAATTGCACTGTAGTTTCATTTTCAAAAAACTCACCCCAAAACCACACACTCAGAACCTTCAGAAACGCAGATCTGATCATTTTATTTACAAACGTTACTGAACAAAGTTTAGTTTGTCTTCAGTTCCACATATGACGCAAGTCACCATCCATGCTGGTTTTAAATGTAAATGCTTTACTGTAGTGTTTCACTATCACAAAGAAAAGGCACATATAAAACAACAAATGCATGTCCAAGGAAAACCTAGGAGGATGAAACAAAAGGAAGAAAATACTCTGGGACTAGAGGAAGCACTAAAACAGCAAGTTTCAAATACTTTAATATAAACATTTTAACAGTGCTACTCTGAAATCAGTCAAACCAGCAGAAATCACTTATCGATAGACAGAACATGTAACTTGTATGTTTCTAATAAAGCATCCTATATATACACAGGTACATGCATGTCCGTTATTCACTGTACAACACATTCACCACAGTCTCATATCTCTGATATTCCCACTTGGCTTACAAACGAGACACCAAAACATCCATCATATTATCAGGGCCTGTAGAATCAAAAGTGAATGAGTATAAGGTAAACTCATATAGCAATATTTGAAGCGCTTATTGAAACGTGTTTAAATCTCTTCTTAAGCAGTTTCCTCTTCAATCTGCTGTAATGTGGTCAGGTCACATGGAGATGGGTTGTCCAGCTAAATAGGAAATTAAAAAAAAAAATAAAAAATACATTTAAACAGTGCATTGTCCAGCTTCTGACCTCCATAAGAGAAACCACATTTAGCGTTAAGGCAGCTGAGAAGAGAAGCACCTATGAAGAAAAACTTATTAAGAAGTTTAAGCTCAGACACACAAAAGGTAAAAAATGTGCTAAAAAAATGTCTGTGTATTGCTAATGAGGGACACAAACTCACTTTTGAATCTGACGTAGCAATCATTGCAGTAGAGCTGTCCATTCCGTATTCGGACCTCTGCTCCGGATTCGGATCCGCCGAGATCACACTTGCAGCTGTTGCACTGGGGGGGGGGGGGGGGGGGTTTGGTTTAACCGGAAGTTTGATGCCCTGCCAATTTCCCCCGCAAAAAACCGGGGGGGGTCCGACACCAGCCGCG
>JAODKC010000001.1:42599649-42627157 GCA_026777985.1 Mormyrops attenuatus | reverse complement strand
CCCCCCCCCCCCCCCCCCCCCCCCCCCCCCCCCCCCCCCCCCCCCCCCCCCCCCCCCCCCCCCCCCCCCCCCTCCGGATAACAGTAAGATTGATGCCATGCCAATTTCCCCAGAAAATAACCTGTGGAGGTACTACACCAGCAGCGGTGTGGACGCAGGGGACATTCAGGCTACCCACAGGCCGGCGAGGTTAGGCAGTGCAAGGAAAGGATCACCACCATGAATCACAGCCACATGGAAAGACAGTATCACCCTGTGAAGATAACCCAGCACTAAGAGCAGCCCCGTGACGGACAGCCAGATGGGGCACAAGCAGGGTACAGCAGCGCAGCCAGAGCAGAGATCATTCTGGGGAGAAGATTTAGGCACTACTGCATTCGGAAGTGAAAACGGCAGACTACAGGCAACTCATGAAGACCTTGGAAACTCATCTGCTACTCCATGAAAGCTGTCAAACTTAAGGTATAGAATGTAACTTTAAAGTTTGTGGTGAATCATGTGGTTCTGTTAAAAGCCCTGCCATCCATCTCGACTGAGTGACATCTACAGGTTTAAAATTAGACCGGTAGGTGGTGACATGCCTGTCGATCAGCTGTGCTTCCGTTGGTCTCAGTGCATCCTGAAATACCATAATAATGTGTCTGACTTTACGGGTAAAAGGTTCTATAGGAGACCATGTTTCCTTGAGCGTCTTCCAGAGCTGCTTGGATTCGGAAGGAGGTGCACAGATCGGGTTAGTGTCGACGCGGGAAAGGCGAGGGCAGCTTGTAAGTACCGCGGACAAGCTGGTCCTGAACCTCACGCTCACCTTGAAACAACTCAAATGATAACAGAGCCCAAGGGACTCGATGACCATGGCGGCTCCTCTGCCCAGCGGGAGGTCACAGTGTGTACACATTTTCCTCCCACTGACTGACCTGGGTCACAGATTACAGGCATAGCATGATGCATGAGAGCTGTAAGGCGAGGGGGTGCGCGATGGCTCTCCACAGTAAGAGGGGGGATTCCACAACTGCTAAAGGTCAGGAAACCCACCTTATGCAGACCGGGGTTACACAAACACAGTGATGCTATTAAAACCAGTTATAGGTACAGAAAAGCAGGAGAGAGAGGAACGATTGCTGAATCGAATCTGCTATCTAATATGGGATGGACTCCCTCATGACCCTGCATTGGACAAGCATGTATAGAAAACAGATGGATGGATCTATTCGATTGTTAATCTGCATACTTTTCGTTTGATGTGTTTCACGAGTGTCAGGACTTCCTAGGAGCCTTAAGCTAGCAGACATGGAGCCACGTACAGCAAGGGTTAGTTGCTGAAGTACGTTAAAAGTGTTCAACAATTGTCCCCAGTCTCTCCTAACAAGTAGAGTTTGTTGCATATGCAAAACTCATTGGGCTGTGATAAAATACTAGTGTAGAGCAAACATACACATTGGGTATGGTGTGTCACTCTGTTCATACCTGCTTTTCTGTAAAGAGGGATGATTTTTATAAAGTGACTCATCGCTGGCGCCACCTGCAGGTGGGGATGGGGAAGAGGCAGGAGGCCAGGGATTTTGCCTCAGGGAGCCGGTGGAGAGCGAGGTGGGCAGAGTGGAGGCACCAAAGCGGCTATAACTGGAGCTGGAAAAGGAGGACTGTGGCCGACTGTAGCTGGCTGGTCCTGATGTCCAGGAAGAGGGTCTCCAGGGTCGAGCAGAATCGAGGTTATCCAGAGACTCCCCTCTGCAGGCAGGAAGAAGCACAATGAGATCAGCAGAATCAACTCAGATTTAAAGTATCTGATCTAACAGTCCAGGTTTGTTACTATTACTTTGTTACTATTACCAGTATCCATTCTGGTATAACCAATATTTGTAGGCTCAAGATCCTGCTACTCTGGAAGACACCGATGACTGGAGTTTTGTTGCAAAGGAAGTCAAAAGCTTCATGGTCACAGACTGGGTACAAGACCTTATATTTTCACTGTACTACACCTAGCAGAGGAGTAGGCAACCCTGATCCTGGAGTGATCCTGTAATCCAGCAGGTTATCTATCTGACCAGATGAGTTACTATCTGCCTGAGATCAGGTGTGGTTCCTCTGAGTCCAGGTAGGATGGAAAATCTGCTGGATACCGACACTGCAGGATGAGGATTGGAGCTAGCAGATGCCTCCATGGCGACTTACACAGCTGATTCTAGACATCAAAAAGCCACAAATCTATGCTTTAAATGCCAACTATGACAGCACATGTCAGTAAGATCCAGCCCCCAGGGGGACCTGACCTCCGGATGGGCCCCACAAGGTTGACAGGCTCCTTGTTAACGCTAGTGCTGCGCTGCCGGATCCAGCTGCTGTCTGTCAGGAGCTGGGTCTTCTTTCTCATCTCCTGCAGGATCTGCTGGCGTTCCTGCTCAGCCGGAGACAAACTCGTGCCCCTTCTCCTCTGGCTGTCCCTGCTCCAGAGGGTCTCACTCATGCCGCCACTCGCCACTGGGAACGACGACAGCAAAGAAACGGTCACTGTGCCACCATACAATGGCTGCTGATAACAGTTGGTCAAGAGGTACTCGGCAAAATTAGACATTTATAGCTGGATAACCATATATATTTCGTAATTCATCCGTCTTCAGCTACTTGATTACATGGTATTGGCATTAGTGAGTGACTCATAGTGGAGCTTAAGTTTGACAGACCCTGAGACTGACCTTGCAAAGTGTTGTCATGCCTACCCTTCGCATCTCTACATTAGTTTGAACGGTTTTCCCGCTGTGTCATTAGGTACCACGCATACTATTGCATAATGTTTCATTTGCTCCACACCTAGAGGCTTCCAGTAATTAACTGTCTGATGAGTCAATCCTGGCTGATATTTAAACTTTATCAAAATTCTAAAAGTTAACAGTACCAGAGCAAAAATTCACAAGTGAAATAATTGCATAGGACGCCACCCATTTTCTGTAGCACAGGACAATGGATTTCATCAGCTTATATTTCACGCTTGCAACGTGTACACTTACGTGTGCTGTCGCTATGCAAGTGGGTGTTGCGGCTCATATTTGTGCGTGTAGTTCTACCAGAGAGCAGTGTGGGAAATAATTGCTAATTCTGCAAAACTGCTGCAGCATTGCATCAAATTTGTACCCTCTCTTCTACTTTGCCCTGTCACTCATAACTACGCTGAATCTTGTTTGATATCTTGTAGTAGTTAGTATTTCGTTCTTAACAGTACAGATGCGATGCACCATATTAGAAAAATCTGAAATAGTGATGAGTTTTTGTGATAAAGTTCAAAATGTATTTCTCAAAACCCATCTATGAGTGATTTCAACAGTAAAGATGAAAATCATTATAATTGGCCTGGAAAGACCATGCAGGACTCATCCAGTAATAGTGGTAACTAAACTAACATATACTAGATAATCTTTAAAAGGAACAAATCACTAAAACTGCAAAGCTTGCTGAGTTTTGTTTCCTATGACAGAGTAAATGTTTTAGCGAAACTTAAAAATGAGACTGCATGCACTACATACGAATCAAGGTCACGAATCAAAAAAGGATTAATCGCGCAGCCCTAGGATACAACTTGCCCATTGTAAATGTTTGGCAAAACTCACCTTTTGCGCTGGGTTTGTCCACATCATCAAGCTCTGAAGTGGATTTGGATTTTGTCCTGTAAACCAGAAAAACGGATTAGGAGTAAGCACCTGCATTCGGTTAAGATGAAATATGCGCAGGAATGGAGACCTTTGCGTCAAATGTACAACAGCATTGAAATAAAGGGCCTAGTCTACAGTTCTGGAAGGCTGAAAAATAATTCATGTGCTTTCATGCTGCTGTAAATCAGCATTTCACCCCTGACAACCCAAATTATTACACAGTGCATCATGGCTTCAGCTCCAGCTGCACTCTTAATTGTGATTCACTGAGATATTAATGAAGTCTCATTATTCATATTACATCGAACCAAATGGCAAGGACTCCTCAGCCATTTTGATTGTTCAATACAAATAACAAATGGAAGGAACAGCATTTTGTTTACCAAATCTTAAGCAATTAGAGAATTACCTGAAATTAAATGCAAATGTTTAAGGGGAAAAAAATAAACCTGATATTTAGGCACGTTATTTCCAAACCAAATGAAAATTAAGTTTAAACCAGTTCAAAAATTACTGAGTCTTTCATGCAGGGGTGTATTTAATGTGATCTGATTTGTTTATATTACAATATTACTTAACGCAAATTACGAAGTAGCTCAGCTGGCAATGCATGGGACATACAAAGTGAAGCGCCAAGAAGTGGAAAACCAGGGTTAAAGCACTGAAAATTGCTTCTCTGTATGAAGAAAGGTCTGACTGGAGATGGAGCTCATTATGGACATGGAGACAGACAAGCTCCTACTGACCTGTCTGATACGGAAATCTCAGGAAGCACTTTGGCGAACCCATAGGAAGGCCCTGACCTGCGTCACAGCAGCAGAGAGAACAGCACAGGGAAGCAGCGCTTTAGAGCAGGCAGACATGACAGGAAGGAGGCCAGGCAGATGGTCAGCCACTGCATAAAGCTGCGGGCACAACCGGAGTCGTGTGCAAAGCCTCATGGGATGGATCGCAGTGACTGTGCAGCCCCAGCAGATGCTCCCCATCTATCTGTCTTACCACTGCTCCTCCTGTAGCCTCCTGCTCTCCTTGCGCTGCTCCTCATCCACCTCCTGGATCTTCGGCCACTCGTTGACTTTCTGTTGTCTTTGCTCCTCCTCCTGTTGACAACTCTCCTCCTCCTGCTTCTCTTGCTTCCTCTGCTGCTCTGGCAGCCACGCCGCCTCTTGCTGCTGTTCCTCCCTCGGGAGCCTCTCCTCCTCCTCCTCCTCCTCCTCCCGGGGTCCTGCTGCCTCCTGCCCATCCTTCTCGAGAGGAGGGAGGACATGCTCGCTTGGAGGACCCAGGGGGCTGCAGAGGGTCACGACACTCCCGGCCTCCACCTCAGAAATCACCTGCTCCTATCAAGAAACAAAAGAGCGACTCCACAACATTCCAGAGATGATGTATGATAAATATGCAAGTATTATGGCATAAAAGCGGAGTGAGTAAAACAACTTAATGGTAATTGATCAGAACATGTTCTAAACCAAATCAGGATACTCCTTTTCAGCACACTGAACAAATATATGAATATGCAAAAGTGTTCCACAGCCGTTAGCTAATTAGTGCCATAAAGTAACAGCCAGTCGCTTTGGTTTTAGGCTAAACTGTGCGGTTCCAGTGAGCAATCAGACAGTAAACAATAACAATAGTTCTGCCTAAGGATAGGATACTATAATCATTTATTGTAGCTCAATATTTAAATTAATACATCTTAATAAAAATTGTACTTCATGAGATTGTCAATGACATTAATATAGAATACCGTGCAGAATATTCGCAAACTCCGGCTTTAGGGGTAATAATATTTACGATATGTCACAGTCTCTACTGCCTCTATTCATACCAGCCGTACAGAATTATTCATACTTCATTTAAGGAGTGCATATCAAACTAGCACAAAGAAACCATAAATTCATATTTATATGGCCTTACACCTCTGGGTATGGCTTTCACGTGGCTTTAGGTGTCCAAATTAGTCACGTGTGTCCTTGTTTGTGTGACGGATGACTGGCATCCTATCCAGTGTCTGGTGCAGCCTGGCAGAAGCTCAAGACACTCACTAGCCCAGCTTGGATAAAGTTACAGAAATCAGACGGGCTGACTATTGTAGCTGACGCTCTCACCCAGGATCATTAAGATGAAGTGAAATTCTAGAAACTCAGCAAAATAAAATCAGCAGTTGAACCCCTATATTCTGCATAAACAACTGTGTTATACTGCTGCAAATAGTAACATGGAACTAGTAGCTAAATATGAGCAATATCAAGTTGCAGCTATGTGTGGGCAGGAATACAAGCATGATGGCAGCCCCACCTCATTAAGGATGGCGTTATTCTTCATGGCATCCAGCTGGGCACGACGCCACGTTTCCTCCAGCCTCTCCTGGTCCCGTTTATATTTCTCCTGCACACAACAGCGCGAGTATAAAAGCACTGGCAGCCAAAGGTGGAAAGTTCAGGTCCAAATAGTACAAATCCAGACCAAGGTTTTGTTTTAACCAGCCAGCTGCGTATAGAGAGTCACAGCCAAAGAGTACTCAACTGGCCGTGATTGGTCGAAACAAAACCTTGGGCTAGATTTGTACTTTCTGGACCTGGACCCTGAACCTTCCACCTCTGCTGGCAGCATATGGTGCCAAACCCCGCAGTCGAATCGCGTTTCGCACCCTGGATGGGTTACACGCCTTGTCAAACAGTCTCTTTCAGAAATATCAAACACGGGACACTCATGTTCAAATCCAAGCAGCACTTGTGATTTTCATTCTAATGAAAAGCAGGTATCCAAAATATACATTTTTTTACACTTTTGAGATTCTGTCTTACTGGACTGACTGCATTCCACCCACAACTAGATTTCGCGGGAAACAGAACTGCTTGAAACTCTCAGGCAAATGTCAACATGCCACTTAAGATACGAGGGACATCTTCAGACTAATACAATAGCAGAAAGAATGAGGAGTCGCTTTGATAACCTGCAGCTGACGCTCCTGCTCCTTCTGCCACTTCTCCTGTCTGCGACGCTCTTCCTCGGGGTCCCAGGACCAGCGGTTGGAGGGCATGCTGATAGAAGGAACCGGAAGCTGAGGAAGAAGAGACCAAACAAGATCAACGGTTGTGACACAAGTAACTAATTGCATTCCCAAATAAAATCTGTAACCAAAAAGTAATGGTTTGCAATGGCTGGACGTCATAACACGCAAGTTAAATTCTGACCTCATGGCTTTAGAACTAATTGCTCCAAAAATCATCAATAAGAACGTAACGATCCAAGAATTAAGAGATTATGAAGGACTTACATCAGATATTGCAGAGTCTGAGCCGCCTGTGGGGAGACAGACAGGTTTTCATTGGAATACTGCTGAGAAATATCACACAATTCATTAAGTTCGAATATATATCCAGATTTCACAATGTTTTTGTTACCTAGATGTTCGAACTGGCTGCATAAGACACTGAACACCTTAGTCAAAAAAAAATAAAAAAAATCGTACCCAAAATTTGGTCTCCACACAAATTTGCTTGAGGAACATGCAAAAACAGGTAGACATGAGTACTGAGGAATAGGCCCAAAAAGATACCGTCCAAGGCGAGAGAATCACAATGCCATTGTTTATAGACACATGCAGAAGCACTGGCCGTTAGTGAGAGCCATGATCACAATCACAGCAGGCAGAGCATGCAAGACAGGGAGAGCACGTCGCAAACCCAGACACCAAACCAAGCCACAAGACACCACTCAGAATGGTTATGGGAGGGGGTCATTCCCTGGGAAGGAATTTTAACTTGAGCTTTTTTTTTTCCCCCCTTTCTATCATTTTGCAGAATTTTTTTTTTTTTTTTTTTTTTAAAAACAATAAAAACGCAAAACGTTAGTATTCGCCCCCCACATGACTAAATAAAAAGCAACATCTTTGGATTCATGTAGAAACAACTCAGTCTAACTGAAGTTATCAAAGGGCTACATGTCAGGCAAATGGTGACCATTTTTGCCATCTGTCACGGTACAAAGTAATCCCGGTTTTATCAGACTGACCCGCTTCAGGAAACACAATACACTGCTGGATCATAGCATTTACTTTTGGGCATCACTGTATGGTTTGAGTATTAGTGCATTCCTCTGTTGGCCTGGGCATCTGCATGACTACGCACTGTTACACAAAGTGCAGCAGAGTCCACTTCCAAGGAAGCTAAACTTTAACAAACGTGCCCAGATCAGTGCTGCCGCAGGCGCCATCTTAGGCAATGCGGCCACCAGCAGTACGCTGCACGTGCTTCGTTACAGTAGATATCTTGCCAATAAATACAGCCTCATTGGTGTGCATTACGTACCACACGCTGTTGCTTAGTACGAGGTGCAAATACAGCAGTGTAACCATTAAATGCTGTACTATATAATGCTTCAAAAAGAACTAAGACTGTTTGCCAATCCGACAGTCAGTCTATATGTTTTTGCGTCCCTCTGAGCTCCCTACCAGATAGTCCAAAATGTGGGAGCAAAAACATGGACTGACTGTGGATCCCCGAGGACCGGATTGGGAAGCACTGACCTAAAATGCATAGCTGGGTTTCCATCTGAAACCTATGTTTAAATGTCAGTGAAGGGGAGAGAGTGGCACACTGCACACGCAACTTCCAATTTACCACAGAGGTAGACCAGTGAGCTGGATGCAGAATCTGAAGAGGCTGAAGGAAGAACAGGGGGTGTTATGATGCAGTTACATGACAGGATGGCAGAGATGAAGGCCTAGAATCAGAGCAGCCGGTGTCCAAAGCTCCCCTCAGCCAAAAGCTCGCGACGAGTAATAACCATCTGCAAAGCATTTACCTTGTTGCTCAAAAAACTCTGATCTCCGTTTAAAGTTTCGCAAAGCTATGGGTTCATTTTCTAAACAGGAAAAACATGGGAATAGAAGAGGTAAGATGTAGGTGGACTACAAGGAGCTTCCACTTGATTCAGCAACATAAAAACCTACATAACCGTTACAGTGATCACTGGAAATGACTGAAACGATTTCTTCACTGTGGTGGTAGCCTTCTTCCAGCATTTGCTACACCACCTGCAGGTAATACCCTCTTATCACATGATGCAAAAGCAACGTGCTGATCGAATTCAAATCACAAACTTGCCAGTGTTAGACAAGGTTACAATCACACAGAGAAAAGACCCGATGTCATTTCACACTGATATATGCAAGTTAAAATAGCGGACCCATACGCTCTTTACCTTGGTTTCTCATGGCCATTTGCTCATCACGGAAACCACCGTTAATTCCTTTAGATGCCTGATCCTACAGGGAAAAGCCATATAGACATTAATTTTATTTTGCCCAATATTTCAACAGTTACCTTTGATACTTTATAAGCTTAGATGTTCGAAAGGAAAATATTACATACTATTTCAGAACAGAACAAATATAGAACAAATCCTTCCATTAAATCGACCTTTGCTAAAAGGTTCACTACATTAACACAGCATGCCTCTGAACGAAAATAATGGTGCGCTCCATTTGAACTGGGAAGTCGGGATTTCAGAGTTCAAAGATGGATATTTTAACTAGAACGCCCCCTGAAGTCAAATTTCCAACCGGGAAAGTCAGAGGAACCTCTACAATCTCAACCTCAGGATTCAAGATGGCTGCACCCTACATCAGAAGTCTAAGCTAGAGTCATATACTGCATCTTATTTGTCTCTCATTCTATTGGTTGGACACACAGTATTGTCCAACTTTTATCTATGGATATGTTGCTATGGTGTATGTGCAAAATGCCATGTACTGTAATTATGCGTTATAAACTCTCACCGCTAACAATGAACCTGGCTAAAATTGACATTGCTAAATGGCTTTCCGAATTATACTGCGACGCGGATAACTTGAGTGCGGCGTCATTCGCAGCTCCGACTTCCGAGGTAACTGGAACGCATCATAAATTTCCCCTTTGTATTGGATACTCACTTTGACCGGCCGGCTGCTGACCTCTGTGTTTGTTACTGTCTCCGTTGGTGGAATGGAAGCAAACTTCCCACTGGAGCTGACATATTTTTCTGGGCTACCTACAAGCGTTGTATCCATACTGGTCAGATTGATGGTTTTATGGCTTTTATATGGTAGGGAAGGTAGATCTTTGTCCCAGTCTGAATGGTTGTCCAATTGAAAACACAACATTAGCGCCTGACACATTGCCACCGAAGTGACAGCTAGCGAGATCCACAGTGGGAGGTGTCTGTCGATGACCAATTAATAGGTTAACCGAATTTCTGGTGAAGATTTCATTGGTTCCCAATGCACTAAACCATGAACTGACTGGAAAACTCCACCCACTCCGGATTTCAGAACATCATTCCTCCACCCCATCATAAGTGGTAGGTAAAGAGATGTATTGCAGCTGCTGTTAGAGACGTTTGAGTGGACATAACAGGCAGACCACCTTCCCCAGTCATGCAGTCTACAAGTGAGCTTATGACAACTGCTTTAACAACAGGATTACAGTCTTGGCTGATGGATGCTATTCAATGTGCCATTTCCAGTTCTTGTATGCTAAATTATTTCTACTATTAGTCATCATCAGGTAAATTCAGAGTTTATCGAAATATTTTATTCAGATGTTCAGCTGTATTTGTAAGGTTGTTGGTAATTGCTTTAAATGCTGACTGTTATACATTTAAAAATCGATAGCTGCTGTAAGCCATGGACCGCCATTATCAAAGTAAACATTAAGGTGGATTAGTATCAGTAGATTAGTGACTGGCAAACAGCTAAATTATAAAGGGAGGCAGGCTTTAACAGCTAATCGAGTGGAAAACTATTAGAAAGGAACACCTAAAACCAGTAAATAGTGTGATGTCCTTAGAATGTAACTGTGGTTCAAGATTCACTGAACTACTCGAGGTTTACTGATGATGACGACACAAAGACCCAAAATGCATTTCGGCTACACGATCACTAAGGAGACAACTCAGGAGACAGCATGGGGGAGCGGCTCTATGGATCTAGTTTCCTATTGGGGTGGGTGCTTTGCCTGGGGGCTACCAAGCGGAAAGACAGAGGGGTGAAGGCCGGCCAACTTACTGTTCTTCCCATGGCGACGGACATCCATCACAAGGCTGCCCTGCTGCAGCGCGGCATCCAAGCTACCTTTCCACTCTTCATAGCTCATCTTTGATACAAGCCTGCCACCTACTGCCAGGATCTCATCGCCAACCTGCAGCTGACAAAGCTCTGAAGGGCTGCCTGCAATGACAGAGCGAGCTGCTGTTCAACATGGTGCTTCTCCAGAGCATAGACCAGCAAAGGTGACCCCACTAATCCAGAGCAGTGGGCCCCATTCACCCGGCCTGGCCCCACCCACTTATGAAGTCTGACCCCTCCCATTCACTCAAGACCCTCCCACTTCTTAGACACACCCCACTCACTCACCAATCATTTCCCACTCATTCAGCCAGGTCACTCCCACTATTGAACCCATCCCTCCAGTCATTAAGGCTCAGTCCCGCCCACTCAGTCCCAACCCCTCCTACAGGCTGCTCACAGATGCTTTATAGACTTCTGTTTGACGGCAATACTCTCATCAAATTCAGATCCAACCCGGAAACATAACTAAGCGTTAGGCAGGTGTCCAACGTTTAACTGCGTGTGTTCCAGCAATGTCTCTCCAAAGCTATTGTGCTGAACAGATATGACCTAGAAAAGATACGTCCTATATAACCTTGGCATGTGCTGTGAAAATGATCAGTTACAAGCTGGCAGGCTGAAGACAGTGCAGGTACCATCTGAATTCTCCCCCATTTTGTATGCTACTGCAGAAGAGAGCAAAATAAAACCCATTATACCTAGAAACCCTGTGGTAAGTCACATTCATTCAGTGGAATCCAGGCAATCAGCTTGTAAGCTCCAGGCACATGGAGAACCTCTCTTTAAATGAATCATTCATGGCTGTATCACAAAACAAGCACAACTACTCCCCAAACACGTCACACGATTCTAACAGCAAAAAAGCCAGACAGACTGCAATCTGCATTTCCCAATTAAGCTTCTACACAGACAATTAAGAACATGCAGTCAAATGAAGGATGCACAACATGATTGAATAAATTGATGATTTATGATGTTCTTGTCTAACAGAATACTTCGTAGACTCAAAACTTATGAACATACAACTTCGAAACATTTAAGCACATTCTCATAGATCTAGGGCCGTCAAAAAAAACAAAAAACAAAAAAAACACCGACTAGCAGAAATAAAGCAGTAGAGAACCGTATATATGTATGGTCTTAACATCTCTTTCCTGCCTGTGCCAGACGGTATTTTAGCTTATTGGCCCAGTTTGGGAAAAGCGGAGTTCACTTTACCTTGCCGAATGGACTTGACGTGGGCTCCTGTAGAATCCCAGTCGGTCTGGAAGCCGAAGTCCTGACTGCTGTTGGGTTTCTGGTTCAGGCTGACTCTCATGTCGCTGTAATACTCCTGAAAACACAGAAGGCGACACCTGCGGATCCAGTGTCACCCATTTCCACGAGAAACCGATCCCCCGGCCTCGCGCGCGTGCAGCGAGCTACGGTGAGATTAGCGCAAAAACCTGCCTATGCAGAAGCTCCCAGTAAGAAGAGGCAAACTTAGAAATAGCAGATTAAGTTACATGAAAGGTACTATGCAAAGACCACTGCAAATAGCTGGCTGCAATTCAGAGGAAACGGAATTCGGTTTCAGATTGAACGACTGAATAAGCCTTCAGACAGCCTAACAACCCAGCACATTCAATAAATCACGTTCGACTGGATTTAATGCCTAGAATTTTTTATATATGATAAACCTAATCCATTTGTTTGTGCTAAACCAGACTGTTCTCAAACAGCAGGAATGCTGAATAATGCATTTCTGAGCATAAATTAGCGTGCTGAATGTGAAGCGGAATTGTGGGAAATCTCACCTGTACAGCATTACTCTCAGAGTTCAGCTTGGGCGCCGAATCTGGCTGTAGGGCATTCCGACCTGTTTGGGGCTCAGAAGAGTTCCTCTGGTCCACCTGGCACTCTTCCTCATCCTCATCTTCATTGCTACTCTGCACGGAGCTGGACTGCGAGCGTGTTTCGTCTTCAGATGTTACGAACTGGCTGTAGCGGCTGGGAATGGAGGATTTGTGGGTCTCCATCGCACCATTGAACCGCTTGTGTGAGTCATCCATCTGGAGAAAACAACCTACTATTTAACTGATTATTTCATAAACACTATGCAACTCACAGGCTTACCATCTATTGTTGAATTGCTAATTTTTTTTACATTTCCTTTAAATAGATTTTAAAGATGTTTTTCATTGCAAAGCAAGTTGAAGAGATTAAGCTTAAGGCCTTTTCATTATTCAGCAGAACTGTAAATAGATCTGGTAGCAACAGGTAACATAAGGATTCTTCGGGAGAACAGCGCACACATCGTCCCCGTCCTTTGGCCCTTAGTGATTGCTTTTCAGATCACGGGGGAAAGGAGGAAAGAAAAGAACATACAGTAAGAAAGGTAGAGTGACTCACGATGAAGGTCCGTGGCAGGGAGGAGACCTTGGTGGATTGGGTCCCAAAAGGCCGGGGCGTGACCACAGAGGTGAGGCGTGAGCTGTCTGACCGATGGTAGCTCCTGGGCAGGGACACGGAAACTCGAGCCATCCCAGGTTTTGTATCCATTGAATGGCTGGTGTACAAAGGGCCGGAGCTGAAGGGTCGATGCTCTTCAGGCTTGCTGTTGGATGAGACGGCAGAGCTCTCCTGCGTGGTACCGGCCTGGTTGCCGAGAGCAGGCCGGATTGGGTTGGTGTGACCGTGACCCGGGTTAGCCCGACTGACGTCGGCTGGACAGTCAGGCAATAACGAGCGAACTTGCCGGTTCTTCTCTTGTGAGGGGACTGTGGGGGGAACGGAGGCTCCGTCAGCTGGTGCGCTGAGGGTATCGCTAGCACAGCTCTGCCCTTGCAGGCTCCTGGTTGGGGGTTTTCTTTCCGAGGCTGAATATAGGCTATCGGCGTCTGTGCTGGGTGCGACCTGCTCTCCGCTTTCCCTGCCAGGAGAAAGGAAGTGGGGTGCCAATGACGAGTGAGACGCTATTGGCTTACACTATTACACTATCCCAGAGGATAAACATACACTCCGTAAGAGGCAGCCCTCTCTGCTGTGTGACCACATCCACACCATACACAACTACCACACGATGTAAAACACCTAGCAAGAATATCAGCAATAGAAATCCTCAGTGGTATATGAATCTGACATTTAGACCATCACCTATTCAAATTGGAGCCCAGTAGATTAGCTAATCCGCACAATGCTACATTACAGTCAGTTGCCACTAGATAATCTTTCAAGAATATTTATACACAGACTGACAAAATTTACATCTTGAAACTGATTCCCAAACCACGGAGGAGAGATATTCAAATCATTTCAGCAGGGAACTGCAAAGCTGCTGTGAAGAGTCCTAATTTCGGACCCAACGAGGACCCTCTCCGGGTGTCAGTCGCTAGATGCCACGCCATACTCCCATACCTGTCCTCCTGCATCTCCCTGAAGGTCTTGTACCCCCCGGTGCTTCTCCCACTATCAATTTGCTCTATCTGCTCACGCTCCTCCTTTTTCTTCACGATGTCGGAGTTTATACTCCTGCGCCGGTTCTTCCACTTGGTCAGGTCCTGGCCAGAAGAGGGGTGGGTGAGAGACTGCGGGAGAGCTCACCCTTCCATGGGGAGAGACATGTGGCCACAGGGCAGGGAGGAGAGTGAGTGGGAGGTGGCCAAGGAGAGAGTGCTACATTTTCAGGTGGCCTACTTCTGCGACTAACTCCACCCGCCTGCCGTCCCACGTGCATCGGGCCATCGGCATGACCTACATGTAGCACGACGGCTGAGCACACGGAGATCCACACTAACACATATCTGGCTGCTCCACAACACTGAGCATAGAGAGCCAAACTAACTCTCGGCAGAGGAGGAGAAGCATGATGAATACAGCTGTGCCAGAGACTCATTCACAGAGGACGCACTGGGGGTCAGTCTCTGCAGTGGTCGTTTATCTTTAGCTCTATGCAAGGCCATCAGGCAAACAAAGAACCTCCTTTCTGTGAGCAAACACAGACAGGCTTTGGACATTACCCAAAAATAACCTGCTTTTTTGACTTTGCGGCACTAAAAAAAACAATACTAAGAAGGAGAGAAGAAAAAAAGAAGATTAAAAAAAGGTTCAAAAATTATAATTCTATATAAAGCTATTCTATTTACAGAGTTCTGGAGGAATGTGTAATTTTGTTTTTTAAAGTTTAATCTTTTTACAGGCTGATGTTACTTTCTGCACAGCACCCTGTTCTGCCTGAGGTTCTGAGATCATGACCCCCCCCTTCCCTCGCGGCCGAGTGCCCCTGACGGCACGCATACTCACTTCCTGCCACTTGTCCTCGCACTCCTTCACCTGGGCTCGGATCTTCTGCAGATCTTCGTAGCGGACCTGCCGCAGCACCGTTGGCTCCTCTGGGATCTCGCTCACAGATTTGCTCCTGTTTTGGCCACGGAACAACAGGACGTCAAAGCTAATGTGCACAGCCTTCCCCTTTCGTTCTCTCCTTGCTTGTTTTGGGAGAAAAGCAGTAACTATTGTCCTTCCACAAGGACCTGACCATGCTAAAACTATTGACAATTTAACTAAGTACCGGATATGAGATTCTTTGGGACAGAGAGAAAATGTTACACAAAAACCCTGACAAGGCAACTCTTCTACCAGCATCATATAAATTTTCATTGAGTCAAGTATAGAGCAGTTCTCAAATACTTACCTAAGCTTTTCAAAATTACTTCTGCAGTCACACAATATAATTCTTGATACTTGCCAGTATTGAGGCATTTCTAATTTACCTACAATTTCATCACCTACCAAGAAGAATTTCTAGTGTAATCATTCCAGAGATATTCCCCCCACCCCAGCCCCACCTCTCAGGCAAACAGGATTCCTTTGGGCATACGAAAAGATTGGACGAGCAGAGCACAGGATTCAAAAGGTACTGACGAAACGAAATTTCCATCTTGATAACAGCGAATGTACAAAAAATGAACTCAAGGACCTCAGAAAAAAGGAAATTGTCACATAACAGGTCATTTGCAAGCACATGCACATGACAAGTTAGACAGTAAAATGATACTAAGCAGGTATGAAACAGTTTAAGCAATTCTTATTTTTAAAGCCCTCGACACTGAATCTTTATACAGTCAACTCACTTATTATAGATACAAAGAGGAATTATCACAATCCAAAGCTCTCAAAAGAATAAGAGCGCCAATCACACTTCAATGACAATGATTTTGACTTACCCGCCTGTTATTAATAGACATAAAATATCCCACCACAATATAAATGTATTGCACAGGATTCAAAGCAGCACAATGCAAACTGCAACATGCAGAGTGACATCAATGGTGGAGGATGGACACAAAGCATTATGGGAGCAAGGGCAAGGCATGCCTCAATGCAGCATTTGACTCACCCATTACTACCAGAGCCCTTCTGGAGCAGTCTAGGAGACCAAAAGAAAAACCACAGACAGACTGGGTCACACCAGAGCACCAGTCGCCCAGTTTCCAGTTACTGGACACACAGACGTGCGTGCATGCGCGCGCACACACGCACACACGCACACACACATAGACGTGCAGTCTGATGACTGTTTTTTTAAAAAAAAAAAAAAAGAAGTCTAAGAGCAGTCCAGGAAAAACAAGCATGGCTTTTCCCCTTTCCGCTTTCCTTTGAATCACGAGGGACAGAATTTGCGTGCAACACAATGGAGTCAGTCTCCAAGGTGGGCAAAAAAAAAAAAAAAAACCACACACACACCATATATTTAACAACTCACTTTTTTAGACTGAGACAGCAGTAAGGAGGATGACGTCATTGGAAATGCTTAGGTAATTTCCCACACAAAAGAAAAAAGCTTTAATAATGACTTGGTTGTGTGTCTTTACATCTAAAATTAAGCATTTACAGTACAGACATTTTCAGTGTTAAAAAAAAGATGTGCATTATGGGGAAAAAGCATTATATTTTAAAAGCACTGTTTAAATGAGTTCAAGTTGGTCCTAGACGCACAGCCTGGTTGATGTGGTAACACAGGGATGAGAAATTTCAGCAGAAGAGCAGCGATAGCAAACGCTAATTCGCACCGTCTCAATGCACATGTTTGTTACCTGCTCGTCTTATATTTGGATCTTACTCATGGTCAAAATACTCCTCATTTCTCCGTTCATTGCAGTCGTTAGCTCCGTGCGAATTCTTTAAGCTAGCCCAAGAGCATACCCCCTTCCCCTTCCCAAACATCAGTGATTTGAAAGTGAGGGTCCCTTAATGCACCAATTACACATGCTTCACACTGCTTTGTCTTTTATTGGTCATAAGTACAGACAGGCAAATGTCAACCTTGTACAATGCCACAAAAACACCAGATGGAATAACCGGGATTTCTCTTTGGTCATGCCAGTAATTGCAGGATAGAAGCATTTGGCTCCTAATTTTAATAAATTATAAATAATATTACAGTATATATCATGAGTTGGGGCTTCATTTGTATATCGTATAGTAAGATCAGAATACATTTAAGGACTAGTAAGCATTTCAGTACTGAACTGTCTGGTTGATGCCATCCTTAAGACACAAGGCATGATCTAAACACTTTGTTGCATTGGATGAGTCATAAATTAAGCAGTTTGCCCTCAAAAGTCCCCACATGTAGCGTGTACTGGCATTCCATTTTAAACATTGACATGCGAGCTGGAAAACCGAGGTTAAGGCTCACTCACAATAAGCACAAAAATGGATGGATGCATGGTGGTGGTGGTGGTGAGTGGTGGCAGTCATTCCTTATGGTTGCAAAAGCCTAACCTCTCCACCATCAGCTTCTTCTTATAGCGCAGACGGCTGGCCTCGCGGATGGCTAGCCACTTGTCCAGGTCCTTGTCGCTGCAGGTCGGAGGCACGACAGGAGTCGCTCGACAGGCAGTGGACGGGTTCCCGGCTGACAGCCTCCTGATGAGCATGTCATCGCCTTTGGCGGGCACCCGCTCTCCCTGGCTGCCCTGGGCCTCATCCTCTGATTGGGGGGGGCAGGGGATGCAGAGGAGACGTGACTGAAGCTTGCCGGGCAGCTCATGGGGCTTTGGGATGGGCAAGGCATGGTAGGAGTCAGGGGCACCGGATCGAGGGTGCTCTGGCTTGTGGAGGTTTAATTTGCGGAAGACCAGGTCATCCCGTTCTATGTCTGGGGTCACAGACGCACCCCTCCGGGGCTGGGTGACTATGGCGACTTCTGGCCATGAGGGGGAGTCAACACTCATTCTGCTCTGAAACTTCTGACTGGCTAGGCTCGTTCCCCTGAGGAAGTTATTGGTGCGACGGGCAAACATGTCATCGTTCTCCAGATCTGGGAGGTCGTCTGCCATAGCACCATAAGCCTCAAAGGGGTAGAGGGACTCCAGGGTGGAGCCCTTTGTACATTTAACTAGCTGGGGGCTAAAGGAGGGATCTAGCCTGGGAGACCCTGTCTGACAGGGGGCTGTATGGCTTGTGTGGGGCTGTAAGACTATGTGAGGCAGCATGTGAGAACTGCATGTGGGCAAGAAGAGAGAGAAGCAGAAAGGAGAAGTTTTAAATGTAGCAGAACTGAATACCAAAGCAAAGCCAAGAGTCACTGAGATAAGTGGGGGGGTGGGACTTCCTGGCTTATTACTGTTACGGTGTGTTTAAAATACTTTTAAAATACTTTGGCCTAGCACACACAGTACCTTTAACACTTCTGTACTCAGATATGGGGGAAAAATAAAATTTTCAGAAAAGCTACACAATTACGTGACACTAGCTTGCCAGAACCTATTAAGTCTATCATAATCGTCTATTAAACTTAATTCTAGAAAATCACCCAGGAAAAAGGCTATATTGACGGTGATTGTCATTATGAGTGAGTGTCTTTCCTTTGGCAATCATGCAGCGACCTTTGAGCCGTGAGATGGTGGAGGTTAGGGTGGGAGGAGCTTCCGAGTACATGTGGGTGACTGGGGGGCGTGTGAGAATGCGGCTGGTCAGACAGGGGCGCTGCATGCCAGGGACTGACATCACAGTCCGAATCCTCTGATGACGAACTGGACATCGTTTTACTACAGCCAGAAGAAAGGAGGGTGCAGACGAGAGAGATAGAGAAAGTCAGGACACCAGAGCACAGTGAAGAAGATACAGCCCAACAATGCAAAAGTAAAACAGGAAATGAAAGAGCAAAACAGAAGAAAGGGTGCACTATGAAACTGCAAGATGCCCCCTATACCACTACCACCAATTAAAATGTATAAACACAAAATGAAAAGGCACAGAACTAAGCAAAGTGACAGGAAAATTGGCAGAAGGGCTCTGACCCCAGACACACCTGAATCCCTGCATCTTCCTGTACCACGGACGGCGCTGTGATCCCAGCTTGATTCTCTTCACGTGTGCGTCCTCCTCCGGTGTCCAGAACTTGGGCAGGAACTTATTGTATGATTCATTGATGGAGGATTGCAACAGCAGGCCTATCTTGCGCGTATAGAGGTCATCCTGAACGGGATCAGCATGGCCCATCTCATCCTCATCTTCATCTTCCGAGTCGTAGTACAAGTCACTGAAGGGGATGTCACTGACATGTGCCCGTGTCCTGCCAGGTGGGGGCGACGAAGAGGCACCGCTGCTTGAGACACAGCCAAGCGTGTCAGCCAAGGGGAGGCTATCCTGTGCATGGTACACAGCATACACGGCAGCGAGGCTCACTCACGCTTTCCGTACACACTGCCTCCAGGCCAGTATGCCGGGGTTAGTGGAGAACAAGCCCAGGGTCCACAGATTGGATAAGGGAGAGGGAAGACTGACAGTAAAATAAAATATCCAAAAACACTCTGCTGGGGCACTGGAAAACCCCAACGGGAAAGTTAGCAACTCAACCAATCCGTTAGTGATGGCACGGGAGTTAGAGATCACGAGAATGGCAGTCTCTTAGTAGGAGCAAGGCAAAAACGAGCACAGCTCTCTTGCAGATTTCTGACCTGAGGAAGGCCACTGTCTTTCGCAGGGTATTAGGAGCACTGGAGAAGACAGGCGGGGCACTCAGCAGCCGTGGGCTCATGGGCACGGCATAGTTGGTCGGAGGCACTGGGGATGGGCTGCGGAACCTCCGGCTGGCCAGGTCATCCAGCACCACGTCTGGCTCCGGCCGACCAGCTTCAGAGTCGCTCTCGCTATCATACGCCCAATCCACTGGGCCAGCCAACGAAGCATACCCGTTCTGGTGGGCGGGGCCCGTACTAGATCTATCCTTGCTGAGAATGGCCGGCAGTACCAGTCATACCCATACAAAAAAAACCAACAAATTGCGGTGGGTGAAGCGAATGGGCTGTCAAACATCTGCATAATCTGGTCAAAAACACAAGCTCAATATGAGTGCGTTACAAACGAAATAACCTCTCTCCAGATTTGGAAAGAACATTATCGGTTTACCCATGAAAAGAAATGTAAGCATGTTAAAGGATAGCGCTCTCTCAAACAATAAAAGTTAGGTTTCTGCACAGCGAGGCAAGTAGAAAACCAGCATCCAAATCTTTGTAGATGTTGCCCACACAAACAATAGTATGTACTGCCTATAGTCCATCTACAGATGTTCCCATGTTATTTCCAGGAAAAGCAACACAGGTACATAAGGGATTCATTACCTAGTGAAGGTGCCATCCTCCTCGGTGTACATCGGACTGGCCCAGCTCCGCCTGTGGTCCTCGTGGCGTTCGGCCCGCTTCTTCCGCAGAGGTGCTGGGAAATAACCCGTCTGCTTGTCCTTGCTGGGCAGGAACTGATTGAACTGTGTGGTGCTCCTGGGTTCGATAACCAGGGAGCGGCGATACTGGAGAGTCTCCTTGCTGTCAGCCATCCTGAAGCCAAGGTCTGGCTCTACGTCGCTGCCGCAGCCTGAGCGGGCGGGGGCAGGGAGCAGAAGCGAGGTTATGAGCGGACATTCGTGGCCCACCATTGGCTGGAGCAGTACATAAACAACGATTGAAGTATGGCGAGCCAGTGAGCAGTCATTAGCACTGTGGTATGAAAAGTGAGGAGGAATCTCTCACATAGGTGCATGAGGAGGGAAAAGTTCCTACCAGCTCCCAGCAAATTTTACAGTCTTATCAAACATCAGAATCCCCATTTGCAAAGGTCAAGCCATTATGGTAATTTAGCATATCATAACAGGTTCTCTGGATTGCAAGATAATGGATTTGAAATTTAAATTCAGAGACATTCCTGATCTGATTTGCATGGAAAGTCTAAAAAGATAATACTTCAAAAGCTCAAGTTTCTGAAAAATTTCACATCCTTAACTTCAAAAGTTAAAAAAAAAAAAAAACTTAAAATAAAACACATTCTGGTTTCTAATCCCCTTATCAGATGGATCCACTGAATCTATGAAAAGACAGAACACCTTCGCCTGCAAAATACATGCAGGTCACACAAACATACAGCCTGACCATTCACATTCCGGGGGAAAAAATAAAAAATGTGTAGGTTTATGGCAAGACAGATGTTTATTACATATAACAACTATTAGATATATTGCATTTGAACAATACTTCAGAAATATTCAATATATAGTTAGAAATACAGTATTTCAAACTAAAACAAAATAATTCTGCAATATTAGTATTAAGAGGCATTAAGTGGTTTATTACTCAAGTTGCAAGTTTATCACCAAGGAATTCCAGTAGCAGGAGTTCTAGTTTGTTCAATGTTTTCGCGAAAAGCAGCAACTAGCCACTAGGGGGAGTGCTACTTTCAATATTACGTGGTAATGTAAAAATCAAATGGCATGAAGAAAAAAGAACAATATCTGTCGGCACATTTAAGAATAATTTGATACATGAACACGCTGTTTAATATACCCTCCTATGTCAGTACTCCACTGATTTTAGAAAAAAATAAATAAAATACCACACCATCAACACCCCCCTCCCACTACTAAAGGGGGCTAATGTGCATTGAGGAGTCCATACCTTCGCTGCTGCCTTTGAGAGTGGCCTCAGACGAGATGCTCAGAGGTCTGGACTCTACGGAGTCCAGACTATCCAGGGAATCCTCCCTCCTGTGACCAGACGGCAAGGAGAAGAGCTCGTCTTTCTCCACGTACCAGCCGTCGCCGAAGCCGCTGTCCCGGACACTGCCCTTCTGCCCTGCCGAATCCTCTAGTGCCTGGGACATGACATTCAGCCTCGTGTTTGTGAAGGCCTTTCAAAAGAAGTGCGGCTCACTCTTTGGCCCGATCTGGTCAGATATACTTGAGATTAAACTATTGTTCCTTCAGCGCTGAAGCCAAACACTACCGAATATAGCACACATGTATCAGTTTTCAGTACTTGTAAGAAATCATTAAAATAAAGTTAGGAGTAGAAATATTTGTGGTCCTGCTTAATATACAAAGGACAAACAGTTCACACAAAAGCCAAAGAAGTGGAACAACAAATAACGGTTAACTTTTTGTGCATGTGAATATTTATAATAAAAAAACACACGTAATTTTACTTGTTTACCTTCTCTAATTTAGGTCAAACATATTAAAGGATGAGGGATCGGCTGGGGTATACTTCCACTATCAATTATTAATTACACTAGTTCTTAAGTAATTCATTTCATAATGCCCAAAAAAGTAACTGAAGTTATCCGGTTCTTTGCATAAACATGATCAATATGCCAGAACAAAAGTACTATACCCACCTAGGGGATTACATTCAGCATGACTATTTTAGGGTAAATGGATGTTACGTTATTTTCATTACATTTCTTTTACCGTATTTTCCTGCCATATGGATCATTAATTTTCATGTAAGAGGTTTAACTATTTGCTTTAGCCAGAAAAACATTCCGAGATGAATGTATGGTTCTATAGTCAAAAACTCCCCACAAGACAAGAGAATCCAGCACAGCTCACAGAACTTCATCTTATGGTAAAAAAATCGAACCTAAAGCCAAAGTTTTATTTCACCAAGTATGCAGAATCCAAAGGCTTTTCAGTATAAAATGTGATCTGAACTTTGTAAAGGTAACACCACTGAAATGCCTGTGTGGAAAATGCATTGCAAGACAAAGTGCTCGTTCATTTTTAGAAACCAGGGAGAAAATACGCACCACAGTTAAGAATAATGTTTAACGACGAAGAATAGAATCTATCGGAAGGTGAACTGAAACTCAGGAAAAAAAAAAAAAAAAAAAAAAGGCAAGACTACTCTGAAGACTTGTGTATCAATATCAAATATTGTCAAAAAGAAGAGTTTCAAAAAAGATTACCTTAGACAGTGCAATGCCCAATAATCCCTCAAAGGCTTTCAGGTTCAGGTGAGGTCCATTATAGAAAGGGTCAGCTTGTGCTTTTCTTCCCAACCAGTAAATGGTGATCAAAACCTACCAGAAAAGGAACACGACTTGTTTAATTGTTTTTTCCATTGTGTTTTACGACGCGGTAGGTGCAAAGTCAGCTTGCCGGCGTGCATTTCAGTACATTTATAATGGCCTTGGCCCTGCTGGATTACAAGACCGAATAAAATATCAGCGATATGCAACAACTTCATCTGCATGTGCATCACAAGCCTCTGGCTCCCTCAACAAGCCCAGCAGGGAGACACATTTGCGTGTGACTCTTTATATTTAGCCGTTTTATATCTGGACGGCTATGAATGTTTTTCCAGCAAAGGTCTGTGGGGTGATAGTGTAGCCAACGCAGTGACATGGGGGGTCTCAGTTCACATGCAACAGGCCTTTGTGTTCTTTAATAGGTTCATCCAGAAGCCCCCCATCTATGTAGCATGCTGACCACACACAAAACAGTGTACTGCTGAAAGCCAAAAACCACCGCATCTAGCACATTTTGGCACACTGCTATGCTACAATAAGACCACTCGGCTCCTACTGTACAAGAATGGGATGTAAACATTGGATGTAAACCGACTTTTGCCACAAACACACATTTCTCAAATAAGCTTTCTACAGACATCATGGGCCAGAAGGATCAGTAGAAAAGCACTACGCTGTTGGAAAGACATGCAATGAGGCTGTTGAAGTACAAAAGATTTTAGATTAGTTTTGGATTGACCACTTACATTTTTGAGTCGTCTCTTAGTTTCCTCCTTTCTGAAAGGGAAGAGATACAAGTGGTTAGATTGTCCAAAGTGGGAAAAAGACAATAAGAAAATAACCAAAATGTCCGTGTGCTCCACACTGACTGCATTAGAAAATAAAAGTGCAGCCACTGCTGCCTGCCCTGCCCCCCCAAAAAACCCATCCCACAACCTCCCAGCATAAACAGCCCTGCTGTGAAGCTTCACACACTGACAATGTCTGTCCCCTCACAGAAGAGCATGCTGTTACAGGGACTGCCCCCTGCTGGCAGTACCCTATAACAACGGTGACCTAACGAGGCGCATGATGAACATGGCGCAAGGTAACGAGCCTGTGGAAGAGAGTTTGCCATATACAAAAAGAAAAGGTTTTGACGATGAGCAAATTTCAGTTTCTCTTATAACGTACCTGCCACAAAACAAAGCCATTTAGCTAATTTGTGCATTTTTTTGCTCAGTCAAAGGGTCAGGTTAGATAACTGTCAATAAGCTTAAAAGTATAAAATTTACGCTAAACCTCACAAAATAGCTACTAAATAACGCCACGCTATCCAGTAACAACTGAAGGTAGGAATTCTCCGCAGTAGCTCAAGGACAGTTCCTCAGTAACACCAGGTGGAAGGGCGCCAAAAGAGTGTTCGCAAATCGAGCGTACAGTTGTCCTTATGTTAGCCTGGTAGCCTGGCTACCTACAAACACCATGTGCTCAAACTCACTGATCATGCGCCCATCTTAAGAACTGTGAAGAATGCGAGACCCAAGGGGGCCCAAAGATGCCGCCGTCCATCTCTACGCAACGCATTGTCTCGAGGAGAACGACAGCAGTGAGGTTCGGGAAATGGTGTCACATGGCTCCACCCCAGAGAACTCTGGTACCTCGTTGCCATCCCCCCACCCGCCACGCCCCCCCCCCTCCTCACAGTCCATGCTCTGAGTGGTATTCTGTGTCAAAGACGGCGAAACCTGCCAGGGATAACGAGAACATTCTCTTCTGACACCTGAGTTTCAGTTTTGCCTCTGACCCACAGATGGGTTTCAATCTGCTAAAAGTGGACCTCCGCGTTGCTGCCCCGCAACTGAATGCGTCTGGCTATAGGAAGTCTGAGTAACTCCACCAGCGCTGAAACACTAAATTAAAACTGCATCAGTCACTCTGACTGGGTTTCACATTTGCAGTCTGGGATACCAGTTCTCATAAGTGCCTAGCTCTTACAGGTATCTGTGCAAAAACAAAACCTTCCAATGTCACAACAGAAATTATATTACCATTCTGGCTGGAAGGAGAGCACTATTAATAATCTCCAACAGGTGGCTAGTTAGTTAATGGCAAATTTAGGCAGGTATCACCGCTTCTCAAGTAACTTTTGGCCCATATAGGGTTGTAAAAGATTTTTATAAATCAACATTATGAAAGACATGTGCTATAACTTCTCATAAAAACAACTGGGGTGATATTTTATCAAATCATTTGAACCAGATTCTTTGTTTCAGAAAGATATGGTTGTTCCTCCAGAATTTGCCTCAAAAAGGTAAAAAAAAAGTTGCACCTTTGCTTGTCACTGGGACTGTACCCTTGTATTTGTACTTTTTAAGGTTCAGAAATGGACTCTGAGGAACATCCCAAAAGGTACAAACAATGTACCATTAATGGTACAGAAATGTTCCACAGAGTCCATATTTGTATCTTAAAAGGTACGATTACCTACAGGAAAGGGTATAATTGGCAGACCCTTGAGGGTACAGCCCCAGGAACAAGCAAAGGTACAAATTTTTACTAAGTAAATGTACTAAGAAGCTACCTTTTGTGACACCTGGGATGACGACACTAGCTAAGTCATAGGATCCAGGCCATGTTGTCTTAGCCGGGACGCCAACTGCTACCAGCCAGGGAGAACCTCCCAGCAAACATACAAACATCAAAACCACAGCAAGCTGGTGTACAAAACCTACCCAGAAAGGCCTGGCTTGTGACGGCTGCCAAAACGTACTACAACCAAGAAGTTGGGCCCAGGTTATGACTTCAAATTCTTGTGGAAAAATATTGTTTCAGTTATAGAATATCTTAAATTACAGGGCATGTCAGCAAAACCTGAAAGTATCCAAGCCTGAGCACTCAGGTTTGGAACAAAATGCTAAGCAGTGTGCATATCGTTGGTTTCCAGACCTTCCAAAATAATACCAATCTGAGGACAGAGATACTCAGTGTTACCACACACTGCTTTATTCTCCTGAGTACAGGGAGTAGCTGGAAAGCCAGACTTCGAGTTCACTGAAGAGTTGGTGGTCATCTTCCCACAACTCGGAGGGGAAATAATTGCAGAAGATTCCGGGCATTCCAATTTCCGTCCAAAACACCCATTCTGTCTGGCACACCATATTCACAGAAATGGCAAAATCTGCTTGTTAGCGATTCAAAAGCCTCTGACCTTTAAAAGCACTGAAAATCTTGTTTGGTTTTCAGCAAAGCTTGAGGTGACAACCAAGCAAACCTTTGACCACATTCATCACAACACACCTGCCAAACGGGGCTGGAGTTCATGACCCACATGTCCTTCTAGATCAGGGGTCTCAAACTCCAGTCCTGGAGGGCCAGAGCCCTGCACAGTTTTTGGTTTACCTTCATTAAAAACACCTGATTCAACTACTTACCTAATTACCCCACAGCTCTTGAGTTGAATCATTTCTGTTGGAACAGGGAAAGAACTAAGCTACACAGGGCTCCGGCCCTCCAGGACTGCAGTTTGAGAACCCTGCTCTAGATTAGTTTTAAAAAATTAAAACACCTGCGGCACCTCCAGAGTTTAATATATAAATGTAGAAAAACTGATCTCTTAGCCATACTGTACATGGTGTGCTAGTGGCCGCATCAAAAATACATGTGAGCATTACGCACCTGCTGCAAATTATGGGGTGACATTAAGAGAAGTTTCGATATGATCATTTAAACCAGGGTTAGGCAGCCCTGATCCAGGAGTGCCAGTATGCAGCAGGCTTTCCATCCTAAGACTTTTACACTGTACTGTGTATATGTGTACACACACACACAAAGATGCCATAACCGGTGGAATCGATTGTGACATCTCAAATTCATGCTCTCTCTGCCCTGTTGCTGGTGGGGGGGGGGAAACGGAGAAGAAAAAGCAAACTGAAACCTGTCAATTACCATTCCATCAGACTGGCAGGGGAAATGTAGCGGTCTGTCAGGGCATGTCTA
The DNA here is from genome assembly GCA_026777985.1 of Mormyrops attenuatus. Lineage (NCBI taxonomy): Eukaryota > Metazoa > Chordata > Actinopteri > Osteoglossiformes > Mormyridae > Mormyrops > Mormyrops attenuatus. The sequence continues at coordinate 42,600,136 of JAODKC010000001.1, read as the reverse complement.
CACTTAATAGGTAGGTCCCTGAGAGACGCATTAAGTGATCCGTAGTCTTTAGTGCTCTACTTGACACCTGGGAGAGCCTGGACACTATGGGGATATCAGTCACCATGTAGAACAGGTCACACATTTTTCTACAGACACTTTACTCACACTATACTATAGCAGTTTGTGAAAAAAAGTGCTGCTGATACTGAGAATATAAGAATTGGTGAGCACTGCCCACAGTAAGAAGCAAAAACGTGTGGATCGCCGAGTCGACGATGTTAAACTGCAGCTATGTGAGTAAACAGCCAGAGGAAAAAAAACAATAATAATGCTAATTTCTCTGCAGCAATTCATATACTGTCAGTAATGTTCCGATCTCTGTAGGACAACAAATTGAGACGCACGCGCTACTTAAAAAGGGGGGGGGGGGGGGGGGGGAGATTGCCGTTACATCCAAAAAAATTATTAAATGGATACAACACCAATGACAACACATCCTATAAAA
>JAODKC010000001.1:42550894-42576587 GCA_026777985.1 Mormyrops attenuatus | reverse complement strand
CCCCCGTCCCTCTCTGAAATTCCACCACACCAGCAGACCACAGCATAAAAGATAGCAGACGCTACCACAGTGTCATAGAAATGAGATGTTAGGTGTTTCAGATTCATACAAGGATGCTCTAGCAATGCAAATGCAAATATACCTTTTCGAATATGCCTTCTTCTAACTTGGAGCCTGATCAGGGGTGCTCTAATGCACAGGTTTACCCAGGCTGAAGCCCAGGGGCCTCTGCTAATAAGGTACCTCAACTAACCCTGTTTAATAACATTTTTAATCTAGAGTTGCCACATGTCCTGTATTTTATTGAGTTAAATGAATTTCTGTGTCCCATATTTTTGTTTCCAGACCGAAAAACATTTTAATGCAGACCTTTTAAAATCATCAGTCTAAAACTATACCAGTGTTTCCCAAGCCAGTCCTCGGGGACCCACAGCCGGTCCATGTTTTTGCTCCCTCCCAGCTCCTTGCTGGACAGTCTACGTCAGGGTTATTCAAATCATGGTCCTCAAGGGCCGAGCCCTGCTGATTTCCCAGCTTTCCTTTACCTGTGAGCCAGGTGTGAAGCCTGTGGCCAATCAGAATCAGTAATTATTTAACTAACTACCTGGGAAAACTGAAAACAAGGCCTGGATTTAGGATCGACTTGATTTGTCTGCAGGTCCCCAAGGACTGGATTAGGAAACACCTAACTATACCATCATATAAAATAGTAAGAGGCCCTCTGACAACTAACAAGTAAAATATCTCTGTTAATGTGCCTGTGGGCCTGAGGGGCAAAAGTCACAGACAGAACAGTAGCATACATTGTCATACCAGAGGATACTGCAAACAGAATAAAATCTGTAATGTCCTGGAGTTCAGGCTGTGAGTCATTTACTTCAATAACCTAAATGAACTATCCCACAAAGTAAAGAGCAGTTTGTGGTCCTGAGTGGATCAGTTATTTAAGGGCCATTCGATGTGCATAGAAATCCATTCATCTATGTATTCCTGTTTCCAAGGTTAAAGCAACTAGGAACTCCTGCAGATTTTGTGTAGGGGAGGAGGTCACATGACTGGGCTTTGTTCTACAGATGGCCTCAGTAAACAGCTGTGGGTCATGAATTACAGTCTCCCATTGGTGATGGCTGCACTGCGCACTCTTCCCACATGGCACCGGTTCATCTGCAGTATCAAAGGCAGAGCTGACTTTCACAGTTGTTGAAGAAGCGTTCATTAGCAGAGGTCTGCCTCGTGGGAACATATTAGGCCATCGTGTGCTACATTTGTACATCTGAAATGATTATCTGGTAAAGTAAAACAATTCAGTTGTGCTTTAACTAATGGTTTAGGCTCAGGCACTACTGATGCCTGAACCAATTACAATTACCACTGCAATTACAATTACAATTGCAACCACAATTGCATATCCTTGAAAAGAGGTAAAAATGTCTGTCCTTCCTGTACAGTCCACTAGTATGTCACATTCATTCTCTGTAATGAATCACTAAACGAGGGCATTTTAACATCCAGTCACATCAATTTCAGTAAATTAATCTCTGTGATATTTCATAAAAGGGCACTACACAATTTAACATTAATATCACTGCCCCAAGTCAGAAAACTGCCTGAACTTTTTACACCTAATGTAAAATTCCCCAAATGTGACTAATTTAAATAATTGCAAATTAACAATTACATAACATTTAATTTACCTATGAAACATCTTTAAAAATAGTTTATTTGTGGATAATATGTTTCCCTGCATATACAGGAACTTCTATGACATCCCATTCTAAATCCATAGGTGTCAATATGGAGCCGGTCCCCCCTTTGCAGCTATAACAGCTGACACTCTTCTGGGGAGGCTTTCCACAAGATTTTGAAGTGTGTCTGTGGGATTTTTTGCCTATTCATCCAGACCAAATATGAGGTCAGGTACTGATATCGGACATGAAGGCCTGGCTCACAATTTCCATTCTAGTTCATCCCAAATGTGTTTGTTGGGGTTGAGGTCAGGGCTTTCTACAGGCCAGTCAAGTTCTTCTACACCAGACTCACCCAACCATGTCTTTATGGCCCTTTTGTGCACTTGGGCACAGTCATGCTGGAACTGAAAAAGGCCTTCCTCAAACTGTTCTCACAAATTTGGAAGCATAGAATTGTCCAAAATGTCTTGGTATGCTGAAGCATTAAGAGTTCCCTTCACTGGAAATAAGGGGCCTATTCTATCCCTGACTCCATACGATAATCCCTCCTTCACCAAACTCTACAGTTGGCACGATGCAGTCAGGCAGATAATATTCTCCTGGCATCTGCCAAACTCAGACTCGTCCATCATACTGCCAGACAGAGAAGCGTGAATCGTCACTCCACAGAACACTTTTCCACTGCTCTAGAGTCCAGTGGGCGCGTGCTTTACACCACTCCATCCAATGCTTGGCATTGCACTTGGAGATGTGAGGCTTGCATGCAGCTTCTCGGCCATGGAAGCCCATTCCATGAAGCTCCCGGCACAGTTTTTTGTGCTGGGGTTAATGCCAGGGGAAGTTTGGAGTAAAGACTCAATATGTTCCCAACCTAAAGGGAAAACAAAAACAGAACCTGTTATTCATTATTTATAGCGTTTGCATGGGTTTCCAACCAGTTAGGTGAACTGGCTTCCCTAAATTGCCCTTTATGCATACCCTATAACACAATGACACTTTTATTAGCTACTTACGAAAGTCTGAGTGCAGCTACGTGGAAATTCTCTGTTTTTTATATATCCCTTCTTGTTTTATATACCGCACATATTCACTCTACATGTGAAAGCAAAGGGGTCAGAGCTCAAGTTCAGTCATTTATCCAGCAGCCCTGGTGCGGTTTTTGTGGTTAAGGGACTTTCTCACAGACTCAAGAGTAATATGATAACCCAAAGCCATACGGGCACAGAACCCAAACCGACAGAGCCACACAACAGCATCATACTACAGATCAGTGGCCTCCCGTTTTTATTATGACGAAATCTACTTTTATTAAGAAAATAATCTGGGGAGCTACTGTATATTTTGCAAACCAGGGAGTCCCCCTCACTAGATTCTCCAACGGGGGGGCTGTCAGATGTCTGGAGCCTATAGCAGACCCCCCCAGGGCACAAAGCTGGGGTACACCCTGGATAGGATGCCAGTTAGGATATTATTAATAACGATTTAAAGGGCCACTTAGTTGGACTTCGTATGTGCAAAATCACATAAATGTTCATTTATTTTTTAGATATTATTATTATTTTATTTATTAGGTGGTGCGCAGTTGATGTTGACTCCTGACAACATATAAACCGCCTTCCTCCAGAACGCCCTGTCTTTTGTTTGGGGTTTTCAGGCTCTCCAGTGGCACGTTCACTGTTATGATGGCAATGTACTGGGACTTCTCATGTAATATGAAGATATATAATTTAACTTTAATTTAATTTCATATGTTAAAAATAAGATATGTTTTTCTCTGTTCCTATGTGGTTCAAGTAAACATTTTCTTTATACGATAAATTATATTTCATATAGGACATATAATTAATTATTGCTTAGTTTAGATTTTTCATTCTTCCATTCATCCACCTACCTTACATCCTCTTATCTAGGGCAGGGTCTGTCCCTGGAAGCACAGGCCACAAGGCAGGGGACACCTTGGACTGGATGCCTGTCCATATCTAAGCATAAACTCACACGCTATAGGCACCAATACACTGAACCACATGCTTTTTGGTTGGAAACAGAAGGAGATCATGCAAATTAAACAGAGCTAGAAGCAGGAATCAACTCCAACCCTAGAGATATGAGGCTGCAGCGTTAACCACAAGGGGCAGATTAGTGCCTAAGCCATCCTAGGCTATAGCCTAGCGCCCCGGCAAATGTCAGGGCCCTGCTGCAGGAAAAATGGAATCTACTTAAATCAGTAACACCTGAGTCCATGCTGATGTCAGCCTAGGGCCCCCAGAAAAGCTAATCTGCCCTGCAAATTAGCCATTACACTTCATGTCCATGAAAAAATATCCTTTAGCTGGTTTAATAAATCCTTATTGAATTCACATTTTTTGAGGGAAAATAATTATTCTATATCTTTAGCATCAAACCTGAATTTTACGTTTTATTTTTATTACAAAGAGCGAATAATGTTCCTGGGTCATGCATATTTAAAACCAAACATTTACTTGACTTGACTTATAATTATATATAAAATAATGTAAAACTAACCTGATGCAGTAAATGATGAACATCACATTTCACCTACTTTGAATTTGTAGTGTTACAATAGCAACTATTTTGGAGATGGAGTGGTTCTTTGCAGACAGTCCATCTAATATTTTTATTTAATAGGAATTACTAGGATTATTTTAACTTGTATTGGCTATAATCTTATTTGCACATACCTCAAAGGGTTTGTACCCCACATCTTGTCATTTCACCATAAGTACATGCTTATTTCTTTATTTTATAACACATTTTCTTATGGTTAGCAGTTTTTAACAATTATTCTATTTATCGTTTTGTGTATTTCTGTCTCAGCATTATTGTGACATTCTATACTGTTACCACCGAAACAAATTCCTTGTAGTTTTTGAACATGGTGAATAAAATGACTGTGATTCTTATGTATTTTTGGTGTTATTCATTATTATGAATTATTATTATTGTTATTACTACTACGGTAGACGTTTGACCATAATGCTAGTGACTTATTTACTAGGGAAATAGAAATATCTATGCATTCATTGCAATTAGCTTGGTACTGGCCGAAGAAACGGGGTTAAACGGCCGTCCGTTGCACTTGTTTGCAGTCAGAGAAAAACGATACACGTAATATCGTTAAACTATCGCTAGGGGTCGCAATAATACTGTGGAAATAATGAAGTTAAATTAATTTTTGTTGAATACGTGTTTCGAAAAGAGAATCGTTTCAGAAGACTTGACATGCATATTTTACACAGCACAAAAAAAAACACCAAAAGAAAAGAGAATTAATGAAAATGCAGTAACACTGCGTAGCACGTGCCATGCAAGCCGAAATACGTTCGGGGGACCATCATTGAATAGTCCTGGATTACTCGTTATATAGGGTTCATAACATGTATATTTCCGTTACTGAATAGTTTCTCATGAAGACATTGTTCCGCAAATCGTATGTTTGAAAACAATTTTAATGTTCACTCTACTCTACATACGTAACATTAAAAAAGCTACTTCACAATAACGTTACAGTCACAGCTGAAGGTTTATGTCGTAATGCTAGACTTTGATCACGTGAAAACCACGCAGATGCTTTGACCAATAGTATGCCAAGGACCCAGGTATCGACCAATAAGCAGCGAGAAGGAAGTCTAACCCGGAAGCTGAAGGTGAAAATCCGAGATGCGGGGAGTGGTAGCGCCTGGTGAGATGTTCTTTGTATAAACGATAACAGAACGCTTTTTGTTAGTTATACATTGTCTGTGACGTTTATATGCTAACCTAATGTCACACACTGTCTTTCCCCGCAACGAGTAACTTAACTGGTAATTGGTAACTTTCACAGAAGTCACTGAAACCATAATTCGTTTTTGTGTGCTTAGTTTAGTAAAACTTGTTTTATATATATTTATATATAATATTTGCACAGAGATATTTGCATACCATTAAGCATTCGCTGCCTGAGATGCTTATGCATGATATTGTGTTATAGGTGTTGACAAAATTGTCGAAAACATCGGAAGGTTACCCCCAGACTTATTCGCAGAAACAGTAAGTCCAATTATGTACGCAATTTTTGCTTAAATGTGCACTTTTATAAAGAGACAGAGATGTTTCGAGACACGTGATCAATTGGTTCCTAAAACCTCATAAGATCCCGTCTTGTGTCTGAATATAGGTTTACTGGACGGAAATTTTACACGCATTATGTAGAATTTGTGAAAAAAAAATCTGGGAATTATAGATCATACATTTATAGACCTTTATTTTATAGAAACCTTTTTTGATGGACTTTCTGCCATTTTGTAAAACTGGAGAAAACATTTGAAAATTACTATATTGAAGAAGTTCTAAGCCTTTGTTGTTGCACTGTGACATTTTAAGTTTCAGACAAGGGGGGGGGGACCTTTGATAGATAATGACGGTAGGTATCTGGTGATTCACATATACAAGTTTTCATTAATAAGATTAATTGCATCACTGTCCTGCCTTGCAAAATATGTGAGAAATGCACTGCTAGCAGGTGTTTAACTTAGACATGTCATAACCGCGACCATTTTGTACCTCCAGTGTCAGCAGATTTTAAATCAGCTTCAGGGACGGGCCCAAGGAGTCGATGTGGCTGAAATCAGTGACGTGAGTTTTTTTTTTTTGTATCTGTTTGATAACTTGAGCGTATTCAGTAGTTGGTTACAACAATTTCTACTTTTTATTCATGCAGAGATTTCAAAAAGCTGGAGTTATCCTGGACCTGGAAGATGCTGAGGACATTATTAAACTGCTCTCATTTAATTTCAGGTACAACAATACTAATGTCATAAAATGTATTATGAAAAAGCAATTAAGATGTGCTTGAGTGAATAAATGGCTTAACACATGGAGGAATAATCTGCTAGTGGGGAATGTCGTTTTTAATATCATTACATTTCATCTGCAGATTAGCAGGAAAGAACAATCTGACTGCAGAGCAGTTGGTCACGAAGCTTGATCAGAGTAGCAGTGGCTGGCCGAAATGTGCCCTGCAGACTGTACATAACATGTGGAGCGAACAGGGTGGTGTCATCTGGACCCGTCAAGGGGCCCAGGTCATGATGAACGTGGGTCAGGTAGGACGCCTGCTCGTCACTAAGATCCCGTCTCATTTGTAATCTCACTGAGACACAGTGATGACAGGCAATTTACACTTCTGCCTCTTTTCAGCTGGTGGATGTGAAATGGAAGCTGGGGATGGCAGTCAGTTCAGATAACTGCCGCTCCCTCAACTCTCCGTATGTGTCGCTGTTGTTGAAAGTCGCTGACACGTCAGGGCAGATAACCCACAAATCTTTTGAAATGACAGTTCCACAGTTCCAGGTTTGTCTGTCTTTATTTTAAAAATACATTATCTGTTTCTTTTATTTCATGTTTTGTTCCAAGTTTGTCTTTTTAAAAAATAAAAGTACATTATCTGTTTAATATTTTTTTCAGCTTTTGTTCTAAGATAACGATAACTTGTCACTGATTTTCCCTTTTTTGTCATCTTTTCCAGAACTTCTTCAGACAATTTAAGGAAATTGCAACAGTTTTAGAAACTGTGTGAAGCTGAAAAGAATGTTTGGTTATTTCTGACATTGTTATGCCTACAAATGTAAATGAGATTTGGACATTTGTTTCACTTCAGTTACCTATATAAATTCATAAATGACCCTATAATTCACAAGCTCTTCGGCAACATTTTCAAAAAATTATTTTTGAACATTCCCTACAAAACTCTAAACAAAGAAATGTCTACTGAGAAAGCAGTCCTGTTAAATACCAAAACCTTCAGTACTGTGCAGACATTCTTTACTCGACTTAGTATAACATTAAACATGATTGTGTATCATTTTTGGCTTGCTTATGATATTTAATCAGCCTGTTATGTGGTTGTCTCCCAGAAACTTTTGACCATGACACTGCTCTGTTGAACTAAAGGAGGCTGTGTACTCAGAGACCAACTCTGATGGGGTTACACGTGCTGCATATTTTATCTATTTCGGGGAGCTGGTTCCATGCTCTGGCATCTTGTTACAAGTGTCACAGAGCTGTCATCCCAGCCGCACAGTTTAGTAGTGGGTAATATGTTAAACATATCAAAAAGGCACTGTAACAGGTTATTGATGTTATGCATATTATTTAAAGATACAAAACTTTTTTTTCCTCTTGTTACATTTAGTTTCAAAATGGTTTCTGTCGTGGTGAAAATTAAAATATTTTGGTCTAGACTCTTTGCAGCTATTCAAAATATATACAAGTGTAATGCATAACGGTTTACATAAAATGTCCATTTATTACAGATTATATATACCAGCTAAAGAGTAACGTTGCTTGGTACACTGCATTCTTTAGTGTTATAAGGTCTGCCTTTTGTCACGAACAGATTACATTTGCTAGTGAAATTATAACACGCTTGTTGTTCATTCAGATTCAACTATTTTGTATGCACACTTTTTTAGAGTGTAACGTTGCAGTCCATGCACAATCAGTGGCATATCGCAGATGTTCCGATTTTAAGATGAAGAGTTGCAGTAAAAAGCACTAATTCATCAGATTTTCTCGACCAGTGCCTCGCCTCGTTGGAGACGGAACAATCTTTGCAACGCTTGCACTGTTGCACACCGAACGGGCAGACTTGCCTACTCGGCGTCTGCCTTTCAAACATCCAGCCTCCTGAACTGCTGGGCGTAGTTAGGTTATAGTGTGGGACAGGCTTAAAACGTGTACGTTGTCGGGCGATCGTCTCCTCCTACTGCCATGCACGGTTAAATCTCCTGTTACTCAGCAGTACTGCATGGCTGGCGGTGCACTTCTCAGCATAACAAAGCGCAGGCAGACGCATCCATACACATGGCAAAGGATACGATCTCAAAAGCAAAGAATGCGCCAAGCGCTTTTATAGGATCTGTGTATTAAATTTTTCTACAACAGATTAAAGTCACGAGCTGGTAGATGTTTCGCTTTCCTTCGACGTACCGTTTCCACGCGCCAACAGTCGGAAAAGCCACGGTTATAGACGGCGAGCACCGTTGCAGGAGCTAAACGTACCATGCAACTAGTTCAACGAGAGCGATTATTTGCAAGGACACCATCCAGCTATCAATTTGATAGCTTCAGCGGAAGAAAACCGATGCAGCCATCAGAGTAGAGTTGTGAACTGAGGTCTTTCAGCTGCTGCGCCATGGACAAATTGTTAAACTCAGTCGATGCAGTAACTTTTTTCCACTAGGAAGGAAGTTTTTGATTTGCAAATCAAGTTACGGTGTATAATATTTTAAGCAGCCATTTTATTTAGAAACAAGGATTCTTCACCCAAAGTCAGCAGAAACTCGTACAATAAAATCTGAATTGTAAAAAGATGGATTTCCCGAACAGTCAAGATGGGAATCACTCCTCGAAACCAGATAAGAATTTTTCACTCTGGTACATGGGATGGTCATCTTTGGACAGGCGGACTACACTGCCAATGTTGCCGTGGCTTGTGGCAGAGATTCGTAGGAAAAGCGAAAAGAATGAGCCCGGTCCGGTTCAGGCCAGGGAAGTGGACCTCATTATCACGCCTCCTATAATCCGTTGTGTCCCAGCAAATAACAACAACTCGTCCATTTTTATATTTGAACACAAGGCTCAGTGCATATCACGATTCATCCATAACAGTCATGACCTTAAATACTTTGCCTACCTTATTAGAAGCCAGCCGGAGGACCCCGAATCAGAGATGGCATGCCACGTTTTTAAGGCATGCGACCCCAACCAGGTAAGCAGTGCAAAAACCTCCCATCGGGATCACTGCGTGCAGTTACGTGTTCAATACACAATTATTGCACTGGACACGTCTAGAATCCATTTTTTTTTATTTTACTTTATGACCAGTATAAACACAGCAATAGCCACATGCACGCAGGAGACATATAAATGGATGTGAAGTAACGCCATCTGTTTAAAAGCTATTTCTTTTTTCTTTTTAAGCATTAAGGTACGAACAGCACCTGTACCCAGGTGCTACTGTATACTTCAGGTGGCAGATTTGGCTTTGCGTTTGAACAAAGGCAAACCACGTTGTTCTCCATTCGTGTGAGCTACTGAACATGACGTCACAATGCATTACTAAGCACGTTACGTGTGGTCTAAAGAGACAGTGAAAACTTAACAGTTCATACGTTAAAGCACATGTTTTTGTAAAGGGGTGTTCTTCTAGAAAATGTTGCCGTTTCAAGTTCCTGGATAGGCCTTGCTGTCCTACATATACTGCGATATCTTTGACGTTTGCTGCGTTCTGTGGTAGTTCAAGGTATGATATTCTATAAATAAAATGACATGATCAGATGGCACGGTATATATAGTGGAGGGTTATGTGTATACATTTTGTTTTTGATATAGGTAAAGATTTCTGCATTAGCTTTTGATGCATATAGTGCATATCATTTTCAGCAGTATTTAGCATTTAAAATCTTAAATCCATGACACTTTTGTAAATGTATAGTGTGGTTTGCTGTCCTATGGCAGTTACGCGATGCTGGTACTCAAAGACGTCATCGTTGCTCAGTTTCACATGCGAATGCAGACCACATTTGTAAGAATGCACAAGTAGAAAGTTTAGGCCGTTTTTTTTCCCCCAAAAAATGTTAATTGAGTTTAGTATTAGTATTTCCACTTAAGAAAACTGCAAATGAAAAACTAAGTTACCGCTGCAAATTGCATTGACAGTGGCTTGCTTTGTTTAATTAGTTTGACGTCATCGCCGTGTTTTGGTTTACTAGGTTATTTACCATGATACCCTCTGGTCTGTTGCCATTGGTCCGCTTTCAGTTTCAGTTACAGCTGTTCTGAAACCCCTTCTGCTGAAGCTATCAAAATATGACGTTTAATCAGTGTTTGCTTTTACGAGGTTTTAAGGGATGGCAGAATATACAATTAATCAATACTCCGCGCAGTAAAATTGCTCAGTTTACTGGGAAAAACCGTGCTGTGAGATCAAATCCCATAAAATGCTGCTTATTTTAGTATTTTTAGTATAGGATTTACTTGCTAAACTGCGTTTTAGTTTACTGATAACATTTTTTATGGTGAAATGGGAACCTAAGGCACAAGTATCCTGATTTCAAATATCTTTTTTTTTCTATTTTCAGTGTACATAAGGAATATTTTTATGTTTACGTCTATGATCTGGATGGCTCTGCATATGTACAGTAGTTTTAATGTTCTCCTTGTGTTTGTATGCATTTTCTTAAAGTACCTCAGTTTCCTTCCATGGTCCAAAGGCATTTTGGTTGATTTTGTATCTCTGAATTTCCCTTGGTGTTGTGCATGCCCCTTGATGGGCTGGCATCCTATCCTTACCCTGTGCTCCCTGGAATAGGCTGCAGACTCTCTGTCACCCTGCACGTTGATATGTAGTTATGGATAATGTGTGGATGGACTTTTTGAACAATCATCAGTGAATTAGCTGGTATATCCAAAATTCATAAAGCTAGAGTTAAAACTTAAGGTCTCCTTCCAGGTTTAGCAGCTCACGGTTTGCCAGGTTCACCTTCGTTTGACCCTGAGACCCTTGAGTTCAGATAATTAGCCTTGATTGTGCAGTATTTTAAAGAGGGGCAGGATTTAAATGCAATTTGAAAAAATAATTAAGTACTTACATTTTTTTTCTTTTATTTTCTGTTATGTCACCGTTAAACCTTTACCAATTAAGTAATTATGTTAATTAATCCCAAGTCATTACAAACTTACTACTTGATTGTTTCGTAAATGACAAAAATGACAAAAAAAAAAAAAATTCCCTTGAAGCATTTTTATTTTTCAGCAATTATGCAATCATTCTGTAATTTATGTAATCAAGTGTGTTTTAAACAAATGTTTTAAAATGTTCCCTATTGAAAATGTGTTTTTTTTTCCGGTTCCCTTCAAAATTACACCTTGGGAGCAAAGTTCAGACACTCTGTCTTCTGTCATTCCCAGCAGTGCTATGCTTTGCCTTAGCAAGGTTGTGTTTTCACAGTCAACACGGCGAAGCGCCAGTGAAAAAGCACAAGCCTGCACTTGTTCATAAAATAACAGTGTTTCTCAGGGTTTCCTGATTGTTGTGAAACAGAGTTTAAATTAAGCCTGTATGTTTTCACAGCCTAAATGCAAAATTTACCAAGTCCCAATGTTATACATTAAGTTATCTGGTACCATCTGCAGGATGGCTTGCAGAGGTAGTAAAGCAATAGAGAGGATGTTTCTGTTTCATTGTGTGCATTGTGAGATGTCATTGACAGCATTGGGTGTAAGTTGTACTTCATAAATGGAGCACGCTGCTGAGGATTAACTTATCAGATCTTGATTGTTGATGACTGTGACAAGGAACAGCATTTTTTTTTACAGAAACTTAGAATATTATTTAATACATTTCTGTGTTTTATTTCAACCAGATTCTTATCAACAGATCACCAGCATAGCCCGGCCAAAAGTCAAGTTTTTGACTTGCTATTCGCAAGTAATATTCAAAGACATTTTAAAGTCACTTGGTTAATGAATAGGTCTCTCCTCGCGAACACATCGCCTTCCCATGGTTGTTTAGCATATTCTGCCATTTTGTACTGATTAGGGGTAAGGGAATGTTGCGTGAGTGGTGTAACACTATGAGCGGGTAGATGAGGGGCATAAACCTGTTACTGAGCAGTAGTGTTTAGGCATGCAGAACAAAGTAGGGGTGCACGAGTGCCGGTTCATCTGCATTGCTGCCATACGAGAAAAACAGGTTGGAATTGCAACACGCCTGATAGAGTTTTCCATTTACACGATGCAAAGATTAGCCTGCATGTGTCCATCTAATTTCTGCTCAATTTCCAGCATCAACACTTTTGTTTTAAGTGTTTGTTTAGTGAGTCTTTGAACAAAATAAAAGCACTACTTGTTTTTTTATATTGTTAAAAGGTAAACTAGGATACCGAGACCTAATTCTCCTTCGGGCGCTTGCATTGACCTCTTCCATTTTCCATGTACAACACCCATGAAGCTTCATCTGAATGATTTAAGGGATGAAACATGCATTTTTAATCACCTCTATTTATGGAATCCCTCCAGAAAAAGAGGCTCGCAGGCCCATAATCGCCTGTCGTTTATCATCAGCACTGTTTAGATTTCAGTACTTTTTAAATTCTTTTTTTCTGGTCTGACACAATATTTCCTCGTGTATTTAGCATGTGTGAGCGTGGCATGCTGCAGAAGCATTTTGTTGCTTTATCTCCCTTTGTTTGACTCGCATTACTCTGCACATACTCCTTTGAGTTAAAAGTAAAGAACCTTCATACCACAGTTCTCTGTGCTTTCTGTATCGTGGACTCGACAGCAGGTTGGCATTCAAGGATAATGCGTTGTTCCCTGTGCTTGAATAGACACTGACTCACTCCCGCTGTGCCAGTTTGTTCACATTTGGGTGTGCGACCTTTGACATGAATCCCAGACTGCACCATGTGTCACCCAAGCTAGGCAAGGAGTTAGTAGGAGCAAAAGGTTTAGCATTGCAGTCTAACAGTGTTGAATAGAATACATGCCAGCTCTTCTCTTGTGTGTTTTTGTGTATTCGTGCGTGAATCTGAGAGTGCATATATCAAAAGGAATCTTAGTCTTAGTAATACTTTTCACTCTGTGAATTGAAACCAACTTCTCAATAGCTGCAGTTTTGCAGAAGGCTGTATTCATGCATTTTGTGTTTGTAATATTTATGTGTTGGAAAAAACAAGACAAACACATTAAAGTGTTTATTAATTTTGATGGTTTTCACTCGGGTGCCTCACCTGCCTTCTCTTCTCTGCTTGGCTTCAGGTTCACTGCAAAATTTTCCCATTAATTCCCATGGAAACTTTCCAACTTGGAATATTTCCAGAATTCCCCAACTTAACTTTCCATGGAATGCAAAGTTCCTGGAAATGTTCCACCCCTTTTCCCTACTATATTGGACAGGTTTATGGCAAATGGATTGATGGGTTATATTGCATAACACTGCTTTCCTTATTATAGAAATGAACACAGCACCTAACATGCTGCTTAACGTACTGTGCCCTATATCTACAGTATCAGTCAAAAGTCTGGACACATCTGCTTTTAATGCATTTATCTCTGCTTTAGCTATGTTATTCGTTTTATAGTAAAAGGCCTTGAGACAATGATGTAATACATATCAAATATTGCTTCTCCAAGAGAAGTGCTCAGCATCTCTCAGTTTCTTCAGATTTTCGACTGTAGCCCCCTATTGAAGAGGAATGATATTTTATTGGTCAGCTACCAATGGTTCAGTTGGATCTGGGGTTTTACAGGCACAGAGGCTTAGCCCACTGAGCTGCACACCACCCTCTGCTTCTATGACTGCACTGTAGACTCTTGGCATTCTCTCAACCAGCTTCCAGATGTAGCCACCTGGAATGATTCTCCAGCAGTCCTGAAGGAGTTTCCACAAGTTTTAGGTGAATGTTGGCTACCTGGCTGTTACTCTTCGGTACAACTAATCCCAAACCAGCTCTAAAGGGTGTCAGTCAGGGGATTGTGAGGACCAGGTCCTCTGCTGCGCCATCTCTTTCCTTGTTCAGAAGATAATACAGTATTTGCATAATCTGGAGGTGTGCTTAGGCTTATCTTAATGAAAAACAAATGATATTTAGTAGGTGTGTCCAAACTTTGGGCTGGTACTCCGTGATTGTATGTATTTTTGAGTGCGTGAATGTACTGAAGAAGATTAATGTGAGTTTGTTTACACAATGTTTTCTTTGGCTGGTTATATATACAATATGCAGGTTTTGTTGTTTGGCCTGCACATCACCCATCAGCCCATCTTTCAACAGCTCATCCTGAACAAGATTGTGGGTAGGGTTTGGAGCCTATCCAAGGCAGCATAGGGTACAGGCCAGGAGCACCCCCTGGATGGGATGCCAGTGCCCTCATTTCTAACTTCTAAACTCACACTTTGTCACATTGCCATTGTAAACGTTCAATAATATAAAGAAAGTGGAAAAGTGAAAATATAAAATGCAGATGATATTAAACATGACAATTAGTACCCTGTCACGGAATGCTGGTTGACGGCAGTAAAAATAAAGTGGCACGACGTCAGAACAGAGTAATCCGAAGATAACGGGGCAGTCCGTCTTCAGTGCACCAGCCTTAGGTGATGACACGCCTTTGAAAACCACTTTGTGTGGGATTATTGTACACCATCAATCACTGGTAGATTTAATCCATTTAATATTCTTTACTATGTGGGTTTGAATCAAATACTGATTGAAAAGAAGTAATTGCACCCACTATGGGTTTTTGAATCTGTGTTTAATTTTCCTGTCATTAGCCTTAGTTTGGAATCTGTACTGGGGTCACAAACTACAAATCAGGACGATTTCACTGAACAATCATGTTCCACGGCCATATTTGATTTTAAAATGCTAGAGCACATCTGCAGTTGTCTGCCCGATAAGCCCTGTGAGTTAATTCTCTGCAGCAGCATTTTTACACATTTACAGATTTGTGGTTTTGAACTGATTTATTCTCACTTGTTTGTTTTTTTTTCCCCACCTTTGTTTTCGAAACATCTGTTTTTATGTTCTGTCATGCTGTATTCAGACCAGCTGTCATCCACACCCTGTGTACCTCTTTTGACCTTATTTGAATGTCCTGGATTTCTTCTTTATTATGAATAATGTGCCTTTGTTTCACTAAATCATGATTATTGCAAAACATCTAAAATGTAATGTATTCTTTTGAGTCTAAGCCTAAAAGTCACCCATGTCTCAAAGAGATGGATAGGTTCACTGTCCTTGAAAACTAGAGGGGTAACTTGTCAAGACTGCATTTTTAATCTATTTTTAAGTTCTTCATGGCAGTGTGTTTTTTAATTGGTTGGCTTTTAATGAGTCACTGGGACCCTAAGGCCAATCTGCTCTGATTCTTCTGACTAATAGCTTTTCTTTATAGTACCTGTCGAAAGTCTGGATGCACTTGCTTTTAATGCATCTGTCTCTGTTTTGCCTGTGTTATTCCCCAAGAATTCGAGGCAATGAAGTAATACATATCAAATATTGCAATGACCAAGAGAAGTGTTAAACATCTCGGAAGCTTCTGCAACTTTAGATTCTTCAAAAGCCCCCTTTTGCTTTGATGACTGCATTGCAGACCCTTGGCATTCTCACAACCAGCTTCCAGATGCAGCCACCTGGAATGATTCTCCAACAGTCCTGAAGGAGTTTTCACAAGTTTTGGGCACAAGTTGGCTTTTACTCTTCGATCCAACTCATCCCTAACCAGCTCTGTGGGGTTTAGGTCGGGGGATTGTGGGGGCCAGGTCATCTGTCGCAACATTCCACGTCTTACCTTGTTCACAAGATAATACTTGCCACATGACCTCAAGGTTCGCTTAAAGTCGTTATCTTGTTGAAAAGCAAATGATTTTCAGTAGGTGTGTCCAGACTTTTGGCTGGTACTGAATGTTAGTTCTTCTTCTGCTCCTCCTTTGATTGTGGTATTTACCATTCCAGTTTTGTGCTTTCAGTTCCAACTCCCAGTGTTAATTTTTCATTTGGAATATGACCTTAGGGCAAGTAGAAAATCACGGGGCACTTGGTTGCGTCGCTGTAGGCTGGCCGATCTTTTGCTGGTCTGCACGTCTGACACGTCAATGCTGCGCTGTTTGCCCTGAGGGTTTGGTCAACTGTAGAAGTAACTTGAATAGATAAGAAACATTGTAACCGTACAAATACTTCAGTGGGTGGCCACTTGGTGCAAAAATGCTCTGTGTGCTGATTTTTGTGCTTTATCACACTGAACTGTTTTATCAGACTGATGCTCTTGCGTAATACATCCAAGAATGAATTGTTATTTTTCCACAGATTTTTTCCATAATTAACAAAGAAAGGCAATGAATAGCATGGCTACTTCAAACCACAAAAGACTGGGAGATGAAATTCTGCCCCTGTTTTCTGTGTGGGGGGGGGTTTGTATTCACCACATTGTGGGGACCGAATGTCCTGTATGTAGATCCTGAATTCATTAGAAGGTATGGCATTCTATGCCATTGTACGCAATAATCAGCTTTATTCTGCTTTGTTTTCCTTGGCAGACCCAAATTCTGGCTACGCCCCTGCATTGAGGTTCACGAAAAATATTGTTTCCCTGGTCTGGGCAGCAGAGGGCACAGGATAGCATATATTTTAATATAAATTGTTACTATTACACAATAATAGGCAATACATAAGTAATGGTCATTTTTATTAGGGAAAAACAGCAAAAATAATAACAAAGTCTAGAAGCTAAAGAACTGTAAGTTATGGTTTTAAGATAATACGATAACTTAGGCTCCGTTTGCTTTTTTTATTCCAAGGTTTATTTTTTTGTCTAAAACATTTGCAGAAACTTGAGACAGCCTAGGGCAGCGATTCTCAACCCATGGGTCGCGACCCAGATTTGGGTCGCAGCAAGTTCTGAAAAGTTCGCGAGGCAGAGTTTGAAATGTAAGCATTTTAAAACCAGCAAGCTCCTATGCTGATCCACGATCAGATTTCCCAGCCCCAATCCTAGAATTAACCTATATAAATGGGTCTTGGGTCTGCAAATGCTTAGCACAAAACTAGTGAAAACTCAACCAGTCCAAGAAGCCAAACCATGGATGCTTTATTTAAAATTCACTGACACATCCAATCAGATTTGTGCGTTGCGCATTGATTGGTGTAAATTGCAGAGTGCACTGTGTGCTTGTGTGCTTAAACCTATACTTGATATAGGGTCGCGATTGAGCTGGCATGGTAAAGATTGGGCCACGGTGCAAAAAAGGTTGAGAACCACTGGCCAAGTGTGTGCGGGGTCGGTACTGTTCGGTTAGTGGAATGCTGATACTTATCCCCAGACCGGCCCACTTTCCGTATCTTATTCACATAGGGAGCAATAAGGCTCCCTGCTGGAGACAGGGCATTGACCGCCCGGCTCATCTCTCACCACCAGCCCCCACAGCATTCAGTGGCTGATAACAGTGCTTATACACTGACGGGTAAAGGAGGCTGTATTGAGACGCCGTTCTTATAGTGGCGCTGTTAATTCCTAGCTCTGCGAGTCACAAAGCAGAGTCCTAAGACCTTGATTTGTGCTGCATGACGCAGCCTAATCTCTTGAAGATGACCTTTACAGACTGGATCCCTCCATTAACACGTTGTTCGATCACGTGACATACGGAGAGCCAAAGGCATTTTTTTTACGTTTTCAATGTATTTGAAATTACTGCATGTAGTATTGAAGAGTTACATAGTAACTCAGGCTCTTAGGCTGGTCAATCGTGCTTGTGTTTTACCACTCACAGCTATTTAAATTAGTTAATATGAATACATAACACCGGAACAGCGGTAGTTAATGGATGGATGGATGGATGGATACATAACAGTTTTTAACGGGAAAAATATTCCAAAAAATCTAAATGTTTATTTTAAGAGTAAGCTAAGATATTTATTATCAGAAGGCAGAATGTATGCGTGGTTAAAATCTGAACAAGTTGCGTTTGGCAGATTCTGATATTTACTCGAGTATTCCTGGGAAGTAAGCCAGCTGTCAGAACCCAGAAACCACACCCTCACCGCTTTTTTACACAACTCATTCCTTTGTGCAAGTTTGAAAGGGAATGTGTTGCTAGATATGGTGTTTGCATTTATATGGAGGTTTAAAAAAATTTGTGTTTTTCTCACAGACGTTCATATTTCATCCCCAGATTGTAGTTACTGAAGATTTACAAAGTCTGCTAGCTCCTGTAACCACTCGGCACTGGGAGAAAGTGCTTGATGTCTTTCCTCTCTTGACTAAATATAGTTGCTTAAGTCACTGCAGTAATTGGGCTGTTTTGATCCAAATACTGTACTAGGCAGCTGGCCTTTAGCTGTTGTACATAATTATTGCTGCCGGGTGCAGTGTGCAGTTTTATTCTTATTTATTGAAACGACTTGACTAATGTAGAAGTTTGACCTTGGGCTTTCCATGTTCTTTTTTTAATAGCAATTATGTTCTCTGTTTACTGGAAGACGCATCGATTGGGCTCTTTTTCCACACGATCTGGGGTCTCCAGTGGTTTTGTGTGAGATGCAGTACAGATCAGGCCAGACTCGTTTTGCCATTTTTCCAAATGAAGTGAGCAGAATGGAGGCTGTTTGATGACCCATATCTGCTCCAGTAATTTTTGTTTTGCAGATCAAATTTAGTTGTGATAAATGTAAGCCGACCCCTGTGCGAACTGAACCACCCTGCAGGTCCTTCTCTGCCCTGCATTCATCTTCATAATTGACTGTTTGCAGTTCAGTCTCTTTTAGTCAAGTTACATTTGGACTAATGAGTCATGAAGAAATGCTGTTTATTCCTTATCTTGGCCTTATGAAATCTGACATACAGTGGATATAAAGAGTGTACTCACCCCTGTTCAAATGCCAGATTTTCGTGATGCAAAAAATCGAGACCATGTTGAATCATTTCATTCCCCCCCCCTCCCCCCCGGTTAAGCTGGTTGCATAAGTGTGCACACCCTTAAACTAATACTTTGTTGAAGCACCTTTTGATTTAATTACAGTATTCAGTCTTTTTGGGTAGGGGTCTACTAGCCTGCCCACTCTTCTTGTACAGCCCTCTTCAGGTCGCCCCGCAGATTTTCAGTTGGATTTAGGTCTGGGCTCTGGCTGGGCTATTCCAAAGCTTTGATTTTGTTCTGGTGAAGCCATCGGTTTGTTGATTTGGACGTATGCTTGGGGTCATTGTTGTGCTGAATGGTGAAATTCATCTTCATCTTCATCTTTCTAGCAGACACCTGAAGGTTTTGGACTGTCCATAATTCCCCCCACCTTGACTAAAGCCTCTTTCCAGCTGAAGAAAAACCACCAATCAATTTTGGAAGGACATCCAGTTCTCTGTAGCATCGTTGTTCTCCCATATTTTCTCCTCTTGTTGATGACTGTGTTCCATGGTATATCTAATGCTGTGGAATTTTTTTGTACCCTTATCCTGACTGATACCTTTCAACGATGAGATCCCTTTGATGCTTTGGCACCTCTCTGCAAACCTTGGCTTTTGCCGTAGAATGCAAGTAAACGTCAGGAAAATCCTACTCGGACAGCTGACCTTTGTTAGGGTTAATCAGCGTCACTTTTTAATTGATGGCAGGTGTGTATCCATAAAGACTGAATGTAGCAATTAGATCAAAAGTTGCTTAAAGTATTACTCTAAAGGTGTACACACTTATGCAACCAGTTTATTGTACACTTTTAATTTTTCTTTATATTTTTTCCCCCTAACAGATTTGTTTGTTTTTCAGTTGAATTGTACAGGGTAGAGGTCACATTAAAGGTGGGAAAAGTCTCATTTTTTTACATTATGAAAACCTGGCATTTTTACAGGGGTGTGAAGACTTTCTATATCCACTCGGTCTAGCACTTTCTCGTATGCCAGTTTACAGTACTGTTTTTCTGCAACATTACTGAGCATTTCCGGTGATGAATAATGAAGTATCGGTAAGCGCTATTGACGACGAGTTCACTAACAGCTTTCAGAGTTAGCTAATCGTGACGTATTCGCAGTGTCCTTTTTACTAGTTTGAAGTGACTCCAAAAACACTTTTTTAAAAACAAAACAAAAATCTTAATCTTTGACTTTGGCTTATTGTATTGCATGTATCTTGTATCAAAATATGATTTGCTAATGTTACTGTTTCTGTTTAGTAATGTTGTCTACTAGTTTTATCAGTCCTGTCCACTCAGGCGCTTCTCCAGGCGTTGAGGCCTTTTTTGGGCGTCTGTTTCTGACCTTGTCCTTGAATGGAGAGAACCAGCCAGTTTGTGTCATGTCTACCACGATTTTACCAGTAGAGGGATTTATTTATAACCCCCGACGCGCACGCACGCACGCACACACACACGCACGCATACACAACCACCCTAGCATTTTATTTACTTTACGCTTTTATCCGAACCAACTTATAATTACTGTTTGTTCACTTGTTTGTTTGTTTGTTTTTGAGAAAACGGTGTCGGCCAGTCCGTGGAGCAGTTGCACATTTAACAGATGATAAAAATGTCTGGTGCTTTTGCTGAAGTCAGTCTTTCTTGCCAGCCCCACGGATGAGCTTGTCATTGTTTCCTGTACTTCCGATGGTTTCTGATCCTTAGTCCAGTTCTCTCAACCAGGCTAAATATGCGTTTTTGCAGTGAGACATGCCATCGTTCAGTACTTCAAAGCTGCATGCAATATAAATGGACCTTGTCTCGATGGCTGCTCTTGCACCTGTTAAAGACCATGTACTTAATGCAAAAGTAGTCGGAGCTTCACGTCTCCAGTTACCTCTGAAACATTTTCCGCCGTTTATTGTATCGACTGAGTATAGGTTTCGCTTCAGGTTTTTTGCGGGGTGTCTCAGTGGCTAGCACTGTTCCTCCAGGGTTTCTGTTTGCATGTTCTTCCCAGAACACGTGTTTCCTTTGGGTTTCCTGCTGTAGTCTAAAAATATTCAGTTAGGCTACAGTATATGGCTTCTCTGAATTGCCTGCAGTGTATGTGAGTGTGTTTATGTACGTTTCCTGCAATGCAGTGACATCCTACCAGAGCTGTACCTTTGCTGTATGCCCTGTTCTGCCTGGGAAAGGCTCCAGGAACCTACTCTGTCCAGGATCAGTGGTTGGAAGATTGATGGAAGTTTTCCATAGCATGTAATACCTCCCTCAGCCTCAGACAGAATTCAGTTGAAATTCTGTGCTGCTCTGTACATCACGTAGTTGCTCAAAATGTTAGTTTGCGGCTATTCACTCCATCAGTTGTCAACTCCACCCAAAAGAAATATGTTTCTTGAGGTAACGGTCTGGCCACTGACATCAGACCAAATTTCCCAGGGATCTTGTGTTATTCTGGCAAAATAGAGCTTCAGGATGTTAGTTTTCAAACTCGCAGCCTTTGCTGAACAACATTGCAACACTTTCATTGCAACACATTCAGTTGAATCTCCTGCATTGAACCTGTAAACTCTGCCTCCATATTTGTGGATCTTGAAGATACTTAGGCTTTGATTCCTGTACATTTCATTGCATATTTGATTGTTTTAAATATCAATGTCAATGCTATTAATATCAATAGCATTTTTAAAAGCATGATGTAAATGTATAAATATATTATAGTGTGTGTGACTGGAACCTATGGGAGGTTCTGCATGTGATTTGTGATGTTTTGAAGTTTATTTTTCCCCTTCAGGTCCCAGAAGTCATCAACACTATCCGCCAGATGTCCAAAGCCGCCTTGAAGAAGGACTCCAAACCCAAACCGGAGGCGGACGAGTCGTTCTACAACTCTCAGAAGTTTGAGGTGCTTTACTGCGGCAAGGTGACGGTCGCCCACAAGAAGGTGCCCTCCACCCTGATCGACGACTGCATCGAGAAGTTCCGGCAGCACGAAGCCGAGCGCAAGCGTCTCCGTCCGACGAACGGGCAGCGTTGCTACACCGACACCCACTTGGAGCTCCTCGAGGATGAAGGGGACCCCCTGATGTCACCCAGCGGTGACGAGAAGGTGGACCTCGAGAGCTTCAGGGAAGAGGAGGGGAGCGAGGGGGTGAATGACTTAGGGAGACTGGGTCGGGTCGGTCTGCCGGAGTGCATCCTGGAGGACTCGGGCTTTGAGGAGCAGGAAGTGCGCACTCGCTGCAACAGCCTGGTGGCAGGGATGCAGCACAGACCCTGTGAGGTTGGGGGGAAAGCAGCAGTGCGGCGCAGGCACGCCAGTGCCCCCAGCCATGTGCAGCCATCCAATGCTGACACGAACCGCACCATGCTCTTCCAGGTAACCTCTCACGACACACGGAACTATTCTGTCTGCCTGTCTACTCAAGAACTACTCATGACTCAACTTCTCTTTTTACGTGGTTCAAGGTTTTTAAATTCTAAAAGGAAAAAAAATGTAGTATCAAATCCGGATATTCATAGAATCAAAATACTTACAGAATCGCTATGCATATTGAATTGGCACCTAGGCATCGTGATGATATCGTATCGGTACTCACTGGTGACTCCCATCCCTACTATCTGTCTGCCTGTCTGTCTGTCTAATCTATCTTTCTGTCTGTCTCTGTCTGTCTGCCTACCTGCCTGTCTGTCTGTCTATCTAATCTCTCTGTCTGCCTGCCTGCCTCCCTGCCTGTCTATCTAATCTGTCTGTCTGTCTGTCTCTGTCTGCCTGTATAGTGTATGTCTGCTTGCCTGGTCATTCACCTACTCACCCACTCACCTTCTACCTTTGCTTTGGTATCAGTCACTCATGAACCTTACAGTTCTCGATATATTCAGCACTGTTCCTGGTAGGTTTTTTAACTGTCTTTAAAAATGTGATAACTTTGATAACTTTGTGTTGAGGACTGAAATATCTTGTGTTCCCTATATTTCCTAAATACTGGCCCCTTTTGTAATTTCATAACTGAACCTGTGTAATCTACACGACCAGTGCTTTGTCAGGTTACATATTTTTTTATGTTGAGTCATAGTCATATGTAAGATGTGATATAATCTTCCATTTTAATGTATGTATATTTATTCTGGCGTTTAGGTGTTTCACACCGTTTTCCTGTCGTCTGTGGTTACTTGATTCGACTGTCTTTCGTCTCAGCTTTGCTGGTCTTCCATTGATGTGTTTTCAAGTGTTCAAGACTCTTTGTGTGAAACTTGTTCTTTCTAATGCAAGTTCTTTCTTTCTAAAAGCCTGTAACCCCTTGTGTGTCTGCCTGTCATGCATCTAGCGTAATATCTATCTGCTAAGCTACCCACCTTGGAGATTTGCTTCGTTCTGTAACTTTAGTGTTGCCATTTCCTATCAGGCTGTGTTCCCAAGCAAATCTTTGGTCCAGCCTTGGTGACCTTAATTGCATTCGTTGTTTGCTCAATGAGGCTCTGCTCCTTGCCTGTCTGTGGTCTCTGTCATGACATGGCTGTGATTCCTCCCACTGCCTCGTGCTCTCGAACCATAACTGTGAGGGTGCAATTCTTAATGATCTTCATTTGCTCCATAGGTTGGGCGCTTTGAAGTCAATCTCATTAGTCCCGACAGCAAAACTGTAGTCCTTGAAAAGAATTTTAAAGACATTTCTTCTTGTTCTCAGGTATGTCATTTATTTTCCACGACACTGTAAAAATAATCGTCCTTTGTTCCACTTTCAACATTGTTTCACCTGTTGACTGTTTGACATTTAATAACCGTTCATTTTGACATGTATTTCTCCTCATTCCTGTTTAACCTCTTGACTTTTGCCCTGTTTAACAAACACATACAAAAAAAATAAAACAAGAAACATACACTGTCTTATGCAGTGAGATGTGTAAAAGTAAAGTGTATTTACAGCTTAGTGATTGGTTGGTATCCTTTGTAGTTTTTCTTCAAATCCGTATGAATATATGTAGCTCCATTACTAAGATATGTCAGCTCTAATCATCACACTTGAAACAGCCTGTGTTGGGTTTTCTGCCTGTGATACCTGCACAGATTCTATAAACAGGCACTTTTTCTTCCCAGGGACTTACAGTTCTGTTTGTGTTTTTTTTTGATAGTTTGCTTTTGTTTAATTTGCTTTCATTGTGTGCTATTGTGCTGTTTGCTTTTCCTGTCCAGGGCATTAAACAAACTGATCACTTTGGTTTCATCTGCCGGGACCAGGGCGAATCCGGCCTGAGTCAGTATGTCGTTTATGTGTTCCAGTGCGCCAGTGAATCTCTGGTCAGTAGTGACGTCCCAGACTAATCAATGTTAAAATGAAATTAGAAGTTAGAGAGATCTAGATGGTCAGTGTCTAGAACAGTATTTCTCAACAGACAGTCCATATTTTTGCTTCCTTCCTGCTTCCAGTACATCTGGGCAAAACAATCAAGAAACCCCAGATAACTGGTGCAGGTGTGTTGGGAGCTGGGAGGGAGCAAAATGTGGACTGTCTGGGGCTCCCTGATGATTGGATTGAGAAACGCTGGTCTAGAGGTCTTTAAGATATTGACTAATTTGTTGTGAGAAAACCCTGACCAGTATTTTAAGTTGAAAAATATTCATATTCTTTATACTGGATTGTTTAGTCAGTGAATATGTTTCAAGATTAATGGGCTTATTTCCTCTGCCAGACAGGAGTTGGACCATCTGAAAGCACAATATTTCCAAACCCAGTCCTCTGGGACTTGCAGATGGTCCATGTTTTTGCTCCCTCCCAGCTCCCTGCCAGACAGTCAACATTTTTGCTCCCTCCCACAGATCCACCTGGAGCCAGCTACCTGGAGCTGGGAGGGATCAAAAATGTGGACTGTCTATCGGTCCTTGAGGATTGGGAATGGGGCTGGGCAATATCATGTCGATATTATATCGCGCATGCGCAATAATCACCAGGCCTTCAGATGACGGATGAAACATCTGGCCGGACACCAGCTTTTCAGTATTATGCAGACATTTATTTATGCCCACAGTTAGTTAAGTAGATTAGTAGTGCATCTAAAATATTAATGAGGCATTTTATGACACCCAGAAGTTAGTAATCGGTATAAATTTGGCATATCCTTATGTTAAATAAATGTGTTGGACTTTAAACTACAAAAACTACCGCCACACCACCGACATCTGATTACTTTTAAAAGATGTCGCAGATGCTGAGCTGTTCCTTTCTTTACTACCACTTCAGTGCATATCGCCCTGAAGTATACCAAACCATAGTATACCAAAACAGTATTATGTGGTGTGCTCTGCTGCAGTATATATTACACTGAAGTATACCAAACCATAGTATACCAAGACAGTATTAAGTGGTGTGCTCCGCTGCAGTGTATATTACACTGAAGTATACCAAACCATAGTATACCAAACAGTATTATGTGGTGTACTCCGCTGCAGTGTATATTACACTGAAGTATACCAAACCATAGTATACCAAAACAGTATTATGTGGTGTACTCCGCTGCAGTGTATATTACACTGAAGTATACCAAACCATAGTATACCAAAACAGT
>JAODKC010000001.1:42510242-42531510 GCA_026777985.1 Mormyrops attenuatus | reverse complement strand
GGATTGGGGGGCTGAGCGGCGGAGAGTTCCTCCCGCCTTATAAGGTGATTCCCACTGCACGGCTTTCGTTGGAGCGTGCTGGTATCTGAGGACTGGAAGCGGACGCTGTGGAACAAGCTAGGCGTTGGCTTCCAGGCCCACAGAGGAAAGAATGACCGCGCCGTAAAATTAAAGTGTACAGTTGTGATTTTTAAATTTCCTTTTTAAAACTTAAAAACGACAAATGATCAGGTATTAATTTCAGTTTCATTGGGTTTAGATTAGTTATGCACATACAATATAGCGTATGATCCATGTTTCCCCTCCTGTGAACATTCCTGTAGCCGAAATGGCTGCCAATGTTCAGTTGTGAAATAACATCATACAACAGAAAGTTAGCTGTTGGGATATATAGAATTTATTCCTTTTTATGGATTTTTGAAATCGAAAGCTGTGACTGGGCGGGGAAGACTACGTCATGACAACGCAGAAGTATGAATAATATAAGGACATAAATAATGGTTACGTAAGTGCTGTGCGTCTCGGTACGCGTAGGCCTGATGCAGTCACACATTATGGGTGAAGTGCTGGCATTGAATGTGAGTCATTCGTATGACCAGGTTACACGCTTGTGGATGAGATGGATGCCTGAAGAAGTTCAGGGGGCAGTAGGGAGAGATGGAAGTGGAATTCCTTCATGACACTATCGGCGGGGTTGTGGGGCAGTGGAGGACTCTGTGTGGCAGCCCACCTTATGCTGCTGTTGTCTTTTCATCCACATCCCTTACATGTATAATGCCAGATCTGATTGTTTTGCTTTTGTACTAACTATTCAGGCTATTGGTACTGTTACAGATCTAAATTTGTATTATATGACTTATAATAATAATAGTTATTTATGCAGCACTTTTACATACCTTTACATACGGGATTAAAAAAGAAACATAAATGGAAATGATGTAGAAAATACACAACTAAGGTACAGATTAAACAAGTGTAGAAAGACGGAATGAGAAAGTAAAAATAAGCAAATAATAAGGAATATAGCTTTTTAATTTTCAGGTATTCTGGAATAATTAATGAATTATTGGAATATGTGGGTGATAAATTATGAAACCTTTTTTAATTGCAGTTTTTAAAAGAATAAAGGAATTCTTTGGTTTTCACGTATACCAACTTTGCCTCATACAAGACACATGTACACATGAGGGTGAGGCATGGGCTCAGAGTACAGGGTCGGCCGTATATCCGGCAGTCCGGAGCTGTCTTCAGAATTAAGGGCCTTGCCTGCTGGCCCACAGTGATATGGTTACTCTTCTAGCTCTGGGATTTGAACCAGTAACCCCCTGGTCACGTAAAGAATCTGTAAGCACAGACCTACACAGCACCAATTTATATCATGATAATGGGAAGGGGTACGATTCTAGACATTATTTTGATTCAATCCATCTTTTTAAAGCATGCTGTCAAGTCAAAGGAAGTACTTTCCTAGTTCAGAGAGTCTTGCCACTCAGGACTGAATAGGCAAGGTCTAACTGACTGTAAAGTTCATAGTGATCCTATGCCTCCATTGTATTACTTATTATGTTTGCTCTTAATAGCAGGCGACTAGAGGCATGGCCTCCAGTACACCTCCATGTTGTATTTGTCTACCCTCTTTGTTGTCTGATGGTAACCCTCTGTGCAATGGCGGTTCTTGATCTAGTGTAACATGACACAATGTGGATCTCTAGCAGTTTAAAGTGAGGATAACTGCAGCTGTTACGGTTCCGGGATTGGGAGTAGAATTGTGTGATGCTGGGATTCTGCAGGGAATGACAGGACTTTCTTTGCATGGGTTAGAGCACAGGACAAAAATGGGTTCTAAAGAATACGAAAAGTAAACATGAAGAATAACACTAAAACCAACCAGGAAATGCAAAACAAACTTGATGTGCTCCAGGTCCCCCTAGGAATGTGGGAGGGGAGAAATGGATGGATGGATGGATGGATGGATGGAAACTCATAACATGGTAGTTGGGGACTAAACCAGGAAGATGGATGGATGAATGGAAATTTATAACAGTACGTGAGGAATAAACTTGGATGGGGGGATGGATGGATATTTATAACATGGTAGTTGACAGCTAAACCAGGATGGATGGATGGATGGATGGAAGGAAATTCATAGCATGGTGATTGGGAACTGAACTCTCATTAGGAGAGTTTTTGTAATCTCATTTTCATGAGAATGTGTTGCAGGACAACGAAGGACTACTAACTGCTCAGCTGACCATCTCCCTTGAGATGGCCAAGGGCACACCCCATCCTTCCCAGTCACATTGCTCAACTACCACGGACGGCTCTGAATAAAGGGTTAAGAACCAATTTAAGAGGTAATTTCGGAGGCTTAAGACCACCCATTTGACTGCGGAACAAGCCCCTATAGAACACAGTACTTTATCAAAAACTTATGGAAAATGAAGACCTACATCATTGCTCAACCCCCCTGAATTTTCCTCTGGGATCAATAAAGATCAGCTAATCCAATCCAATCCAATCCAATCTAATCTAATCAAATCTAATCGAATCGAATGGCACGTTATACAGACCAGATGCGGGGCTGCCTTTTCCTTGAGGTCTATGACAGGGCAGGGCAGGGTTATTCAATTAGGAACAATGAACAGATAACTACCACAGACACAATCGTACCTTAATGCTTCCGCTTTGGACCGATTTCTAGTTTCTGAATTTTGGCTGTGGGGATCATTACCCATTATTTTCAATTAGTACTATTAAGAAAATGGAAGCTCATTGCTGCCATACTCTTATGGTCTTAGATCCCTATAAATATATTGTATTTATTTTATTGAAAGTCTAAAGATCCCCATACCAAACACATCAGTGTTTCCCAATCAGGTCCTCGGGGACCCACAGTCAGTGTATGATTTTGCTCCCTCCCAGCTCTCTGCCAGACAGTGCACATTTTTGCTCCCTCCTAGCGGTTTTGATGAATGAGAAATTGCAACCCCTGGAAATAACAGAGTCCAAATTGCATCCATTAATTGTTTTGTTGATATCTGGTAGGCTATTGTCAAGAAACCTCAGGGATCAATGGGATCGGGCAAGGGGAGGTTTAATACAAGCACAAGGACCACAAACTGGGACTTAATGGAGCTGGATGGGTAGCAGGGGATATGACGGAGGCTTTGAGATAGGGAGGGTGTGCACTGTGTTGGGGTTTGGAAGGCTTTCGTGTATAAGGGCAGGCAGCCAGGTGGTGTTTAGCTAAAAGGATGGCTGCAAACCAGTGAGCGATTGGTGGAACCTGGAGCCAATCCAGAATCGCCGTTGGAAGCCTGAAGATGGACTGCTCCAGGGCCCTCTGATCCACCATGTTCTCTGCTGTTTGCAATGAAGCTGCAGCCACCTGCAGCTTAAGGAATGTTTAGCTTATGGAAACGCATGCTCTCACAGCTGATTCCGACACCCCCGTCGTGACCTTCCTCGGGGGCTCCTGGTCTACAGGGGGACTGCACCCTTGGCTTTACCAACCAATATTTGTCAGTTTGAACGATATTGTCCAACATAGTAACAGTTATGTAGGGTTACTAAATGAGCTTCATTATTCTAACCTTGAAATACTGAACACAACTGAATAGAATGACGTAGTACATTAATTAGCTGGAAATGTTTTTATCCAAATGGACATGCATACTTAACAGATGGATACTAGTGGCCAAAATAGTAGAAAAACCTAACATTTTTGGCATTACGCTTTAAAAGTTACCACGCGAATATTGGCGGTAATGTTTATAAACAATCAAAGAATGTTACAAATATCATACTTTGTACAACTAAATAAGTAACCGGGGCAACAGTTGATTAAAGTTCGGCAATCTTTAAAAATTGGAAGCGTTTTCACAATTTTGACCACTAGTGGATATCCTTATTTTACACCTGGATTCACCTAAAGTACTTTGGAAACCCTCCTGAGGTTTAAACATACAATGTTTTTGAATTTTTTTGGTTCTTGAGCCACTACCTCACTGCCCATTAATGCAATTATTACATCCAAACATATGCACGCACACCATGCAAACCCAGACCTTTTTGCCTGTAGGCTTTCTGCAATCTGGATTCTTAGCTCAACCCCCCTTGGAGCCTGGAACTCAGTCCATATTCCCTCAAGTCTGACTATATACCAAGCCTACCTAATCTGTTTTTGAGTGGCCCACATCCCCCATAAGAGAGAAACAAACACAGAGCGCATGGGGTGCTCTCTCTGTCGCACTAACTTCTGCTCTTGCCACCACTCATTTAGTCTCAGGTGGTAGCCTGTGACCTTTCCCAGGGAGCTGTCGGCATTTTCAAAATGGCCGCTTTTTGTTTCTCACCCTGTGAGTTTCTGCTGTTTTGGCCCCCATGTGTAATTCGGAACCAGCCGAATAGGACTGAATAAGAACTATTCGGCTCTAGAGTTTTCTCCGCACTCTATTACTTCTGTTCTCTGTGGGGAAATTGCTGAATGTTGTCTTGACAAATCTAAATGGATAATATCAGTCATAGTGATTCTCATGTGTAAATGCATCACATCCAACTCATATCAAGCAAAATGCGTTATGATGAAGTTTATTATGAGTCCATTAAGATACTGCGAGGTAAGTGGCAACGTAAGTCTTCTTCTCATCGTGAAATGTGACAATTTTAAACAACTCGCTGTATCTGGACTGATATCAGAAGTGAGCGTGGTGGTTATGTGTGAGCAAGCAGAGCAAATGTTCACCAGGGACTGCCAGTGAGTTTATGGGATCAAGTAGGTTGTTCATGGTAGATTTCACCACGCGGGGCTAACCTCCATCTGGATTCATGACCAAAGGCTGTGACCAGCCTTCTGTAACATGATCTGCTTCATTGATATCTGCAACAAGGGTCAACGATCTACAGCACTGTAAGCTGTCTAGATTTCATTTCATGAAAGTGTATACTTATAAAATAATAATAATAATTATTATTATTATTATTCTATCAACGTCATCATTATCAACAACAACAACAATAATAATAATATCGCTAATAAGCATTATAACCATGATGAATTGCATTGCAGCTATAGCTGTTTGTCTTATTTATTGTACATTATTAGTAACTTGTCCCGCTTAGTGACCTTGTGATTCTGTGCCCCTATTGGTTAGCATGGCCTGTTTTCGCTTGGGCGTGGCACAGGGATGCTTGCTGGTTGGCCGGTCCTGCGCAGTCCAGCTGCCGCTCCCCAGAGCTGCACACAGGGCCGCATTGTGCTGAGCACAGAGAGATGGCAGCCAGCTGTGCTGAGTTAGCCTAGGGCACACCCTCAGCTCCTGGCAAACAAATCAGCCTCCCCACCCCCCAAACACACATGCACCCGCACATGTGGCACCCTACTCATCTAACTCTTGACACCACACCCTCTATTAATGGAAAACAGCCCCTCCCCAATCCCCCCGCTGCCCTCTCCTCTCGCCGGCCCAACCACCAAGCCTCGTCGCGTGTCTGTTCACAGGCATGGATACAAGAAAATGCACAGAGGACTGCAGAAGCCAAACAGAAGGCCAGTAAGGAGTGAAGGTCTTTTTGGGATATGCTAATGATGTAAGCCTATAGGAGAAGAAGGAAAGAATTTCACTGGCTTATCACCCAACACATATGAACTTCAGTATGATGGTACAAGGTACTGGTAAACTACCTTAATTCTGTCGTGTCTCCTTTTTCATTTCACTGAAAGAATACTTCAGCCTTTAACTTATATTCTAATTATCTTTTGTTTTTATTCTACTATTCCCCCATTCCCACCACACATTTTTACTTACTTTATTTAATTAATCCATACTCTCTTTGGCCCAGTCATAGAAGCAGGCCAGGCTTTCATTTCACTGCAAGTCGAACCAGTATATCTGTGCGTATCACAAATAAAATCTTGACTCTCTTGGGGGAAATTATGTTAAAGGACTAGATTTTATCACTATTTTATGAATGTTAATCATCTTAAGTAAGAGATCCAGTTCAATCAGTTCCTGTTCAGACTCTCACCAGTAGAAGAATGAAGGTAGAGGGACAGAATTCACCTTCTAAGTACCGTACCAACCACAGCTCTGAAATTTGAACAGTAATTCTGAAATTCAAACTGGCGACCTCTTTAGTCTGACTTTGCAACCACCAGGCAGCCAGCTGCCCCTAGATGGATTCTTCAGAACACTGGGGGACTTTTTTGGGGACTTTTAGCCTCCTGTTGTATCTCCTGGTTCTGAGAGATCATCCAGGCCTTTGCTGTTTGATTGTGAACCACTGCGTGGGCAGCACTCAGTCTCTATAATCCAAAAAGCAAACTACTTTCTTTCATTGCCTTTAAAATCATAATTTTTGATTGAATTATATTGCTTTTACATTGTAAAAATGTTGACAATGTTGACTTCATTGCGTCAACTTTGTGATTATGAAAACAGTGTTGATTTTCATACGAAAAAATAACTTGATTTTGATGGCAAGCTTTGGTAATTAGTGTGCGGATGAAAAAAATTTCTTTGGACTATCCTTCACTTTTCAGTTCATTCACTCTTCATTGATACTTTTAGTTTCCATAGACTGTAGAAAACACATTAAATACAATGCAGTCTATTTTACATTTTACTGACAAAATTATTTTGCGTTTCATGAACGTTCCTCATAAAACGTTCCTCACCTTTTA
This sequence comes from Mormyrops attenuatus, assembly GCA_026777985.1. NCBI lineage: Eukaryota > Metazoa > Chordata > Actinopteri > Osteoglossiformes > Mormyridae > Mormyrops > Mormyrops attenuatus. The sequence goes on along the minus strand of JAODKC010000001.1, from coordinate 42,524,828 downwards.
CATGTAGAGTTCTAGTGTTATTTTTATTGTACATGTTTATAGAAACTGCTTACATGAAATGTGCACATCACCAAAAATGATATACTCCATCAATATTAGATAAAACGTATGATTTGTGTACATTTTTAGCTCTTGGGTGGGTCCTGAGTTCTAGCAGAACACAATAAAAGTCCATGTGGAAATCTCATAATCATGATTAAAGGCCAGGTACAACTATCAATCCATAGGAAACAAGAGTTCCAGATAATGCTTCTCTCTCAATTCAGAAAAAGAAACTGCCTGCATGAATCAACATGCACCACTAATTAATGGAAAACCAAGGACTGCCTTGCCTGTATAAAAACCCTGATCTAGAAATTATAAACACTGTAGTTTAAATGAGTAAATGTCTGGCATGGATCTCTAAGTGGGAAGATGTAATTTATGTGCATCAAAAAGAGAGAGGAAAGATCAGCTCCGGAGATGAGGTAGTGTGTGTGTTGGCTTTTTTTAATGAGTGCGTATCCCAGCCCACTGGAACAAGAGAAACTGCGAGACTGTCGGCTCAGTGGGCTGTGGATGTGGAAATTGAATGGGGCCTTTCAGTTCTGCTACTCGTCTCCCTGGGGGTGAGAGACCGGTTGCCATGGTTATCCCGGACTCCTGCAGCTAATGGGTGGGAGTTGTGTAGCTCTGGCAACCTGGCCTGTTCAAGGCGATATATGATCACAGTGCCGGAGGTGTGGCGGCAACGTTCGCGGACACTAGAGGTCACAGACGTTGCCGTGGCAAAACGATAAAGGGGCCTCCTCCTCCCTGCTTCTTTACATCAGTGGTTGCATGGAAGATAGGAGCACTTATCACAGGGGAAGCAGGCTAATTGCTTCTGTGTTACCAGCCTTTCATTTATCTGAACGCCCACAGATACACCTTGCTCTTCAGACTGTATTTTTTCTGTAAAGCTGGGAACACATGTAGGAAAAAAACATTGTTTTCGCAATTTTAAACTTTAATACTGCTAGAGTGAGGATTTGGTTTCGAGTTCATCCAATTTCAAATATTTTTTATTTGTTCTTTTCAGACCAAATTGTAATATTATAAAATCAGCTTCTCCGGAAATTCTCTGAAACTTAGACCCAATTCTGTCAAGAGTCTGATGTGCTGGCTACAGGTTACAAATGCTCTCTGCTTCTTACTGCCATGTTTGTGAGAAGGGAAAGAAACAGGCAAACAAAATAATGCAGAAATAGGGTTTTAAAATATCAAATTCAGACAAAGGCCACATTACAGGGAAGCAGCAAGGGTCAAGAAAAACTCAACAAGAATATCCCATTCTTCTGAGAGGATGTTGTCCAGTACCTCATTGTCTAACCTCTATGGAAACCACCGGCAAAGGCATCTCTTTGGACAATTCCACAAATTCCACAAATGCTTTACATACTTCAGGTCTGTTGTTTATGAGAGATGAGGAAAGCAAGTACATGAAACTTCTTGGCTCTCAAACTACTTATCAACAAATAAATTCACCGGGGGGTACCATTCAAACTGGTGCATCATTAATATTATAGCATATTACAGCTTTGGGAGATACCAAAGCATACCATATGAGGGGGGTGACAAGATGATGCAGTGGGTTGCATTAGCATTTTGTGAGGAGTTTGCATGTTCTCCCTGTGTCATGTGTGTTATCTCCCGCAGTCTGAAATTGTGGAGTTAACCTATTTGGCATCTGTAAATTACCCACTGTGTGTGATTGTGTGCATGTGTGTACTCTGCAATTGATCCCATCCAGGGTGTACCCCAGCTTTGTGCCCTATTTTTCCTGGGATAGACCCCCCCTTCAGGATAAGCAATTGGATGATGGATGGATACCATGGATACATGCACAATAACTTGAAGCTCATGGGAGTTTTACTTACACAAAAATGTTCTGATGAAAAATCAGAGAGATAGCCAATCAGACTGTAGATGAGGTGAGTACAAGCCAACTAGAGGAGATGAAACCAACCAGTCAGATATCTTGGACCCGCCTCCTCTAATTGCTTGGACCCACCTCCTCTACAATCTGATTGCTTATCATTTTACTTTCTGCCCTTAGAACATTTTGCGCAAGTAAAACTCCCATGAGTTAAATTAAAACACATTCCCTTTGAAGACTTCTTAAGGCTTTGGGAGACACCGAAAGGTCACACACACACTAACGGTATCATGCTTAAGAAAGTTGTTGTTCTGTGCTCAACATTCATCCTGTCTTTCACTGTCTAGAAGAAGAACTTCTGCCCACAACTTGTGCCCACCACACATATGATTTTGGCATGTGTTACAAGCAGCTTGTTTATAGCAACCTAGCCATGGCAGTCCACTGCGTGAGGTTCCCCTCTGACGGTTTCTGCTGACAAAGGACCTTCAGACCCACGCTGATGTCTGTAATCAGTCACCCATGGCTCTGCCATTTCCTTGCGGTCCAAACCATCATGCTTTTCAGTTTGACACCTCCACCCACTGTTGCTGTTCTATAGGGACATTTCTCCTTCTTTTTCCCAAGATTACAATGCCCTTGAATGTGACATGAAAGCAGTTTCTGCAGCCTTTGTCACTGAGACACTTGGCAGCACCAACAATTGCCCCCAGATAAAAGCTACTGAATTCTCCCCTTTCAAAAAATGCTCGGCCATAATACCAGACTTGAGAATGTCAACAATTGGTCCACTTAAATGTACATGACAAGAGGACTGCGGGAATGAGATCTGAGTCATTTTCGCTCCAAGGAAGTACTTGCAGGAGAAATGCAATGAAAATAACAGCATTTCCTTTTCGTCAGTTTCCTGTTTGTTCTTCACCATAAGAGACTGTAGATTTCTGGTGCTGGTATGATGGAAGTTCAGTTGCCACATGCATAGTCAGCTGAAGATAAGATATTAAGAAGTCCAGTGTACCCCTTTCCACATTCATTAAAATACAGTCCTAATGTGCTTGAAAATGGCATGAATTTGGAAGACACTGTTTTGCTCATATGCAAATGGAGACGTAATACAAGAATTACGAATCCAACACTGCATTGGTTCTTGGCTTCGGATTCATTGGAGCTGAATTGGATGTGGGTGGCAGGGCGGCTCTGTGGCGACTGCTCTCCTATGCTGCGGTTTGAATCCCACCTCTGCTATAGGTGGAGTTTGCATTTTCTCCCCAAGTAGGCGAGGCCTTCCTCCTACTGTCCAAGGGCATGCAGTTAGGCTAATTAATAGCTCTAAATGGCCCAGAGTGTGTGTATGTACCCTGCGATGGACTGGCATCCCACCCATGGTGGACCCTGCCTTGTGCCCAGTGCTGCCTGGGACAGTCTCCAGTACTCCACCCTTGTCTAGGATTAGTGCTTGGAAGCTGGATGGATGAACTGAATGCTTACTGAAAGCTAACTATGACAGCTGACATTTATAAAGAATATTTTTGAAATGTAGGGAAGACATATTTCTACTTCTTAAAAATAATACTTTTCCCCAAGTATAGGCTACTCATAATTTATTATCTATATTTACTTACTTATCTAGCACCTGTAAACTACTTAATTAATTAATGCTTTCTTAGCCATTCCTGGCCGCTAAACAGAAAAGGTGACACTGAAGACTGTACTTTTTGAGTAGCACAAGTTAAAGAAATAAGATTTCTCATTTATTTTTTTAATAACCATAAAGCAGTTAAAATGATGCGCAAGCAATAAATATTAATTAGTTAGACGCCGTTAAATTTGCTTATTGAGAACTTTTATCCAAAGTGACTTACACGTCATGCAGTTTCAGCTTTGTATGTGGATATGCATTACTTCAAAGCTATTTTACCTACTTTGCACAAAGATACAAGAGCATGAACCTCACTGGGACCTTTGCCTGGAACCTGTTATGCTCAGTCACCTACAGCATTATTTCGAAGCAGACAAAATGACTGCTTGGAACGATACCCAACATATGGTACACAGTGGGTCCCCACGACTCTGGTTGAGATTTATTTGAGTTGGACAGTGCTTGGAGTAGGTTATGCTTGTAAATGAATCCACCATACATTGCAATGACAGTGTGGCTGGGAAATTTCATAAATAACCTGAAAATCAAGATGCAAATGATGAATTTAATAGTTGTTGTCTTTGTATTGTATGTATACATCAGTGCTGTGTAGTGTGGTGCTAGATTAAATAAAGATAATACTAGGGTCTAAACACCAGAAGTTCTTAATGTCCTGTGGAATTATTGGCAGTCGAAAAGGAATAGAATCTGCTTAAACAACGTGTCACTCCTGAACTTCTGTGTATGCTAGAAAACAGAGCTTGCATTACTGAATGGTATCACTTGCAAGTGCATTTCCAGGGACATGTACCGTTATTGATGATGTTTCAGACATCTATCTTAGCATCGCCTTCATTTTAGAGCAGTGCTAAGTGGCTTGCGTTTTCGTTCCAGAACACATTCTCTTGATTCTGCGCCAACAGTTATCCTGTTTTTTTGTTGTCCTAGCAGAGCACATATCTTGGCTTGTGCTCCGACTGAAATCCTACCTTTCAGTAAAGCTTACCCCCCATTGGCAGTAAGGAAATTGGCTACAGCAATGACAAAATCTACCACTGTTTGGACTTAGCCAACATGCCCTTGAAATATGGGAGACTGTCTTTTTTTTCCACATAACTGCTGACTTGCTTCTAAGTGAAGCTTGTCTCACCAAAAGGCAAAACTGTAGATTTTTACTGACCAGACAGAAGCACTAGCGAAGACGACAGAGAGAAAAACATGACCACAAGATGTGTCTAAGCTTGCCAAGAACTAGTAATGGACAAAACAGAGAATTGGGTTTGCCCCAATAGTCGCTATGCATGCTGGAATATTAACATTGGAATGGGTTTGTGAGGAAGAAGGCACAGAGAACACAGACTGCTGAAACAGAATGGCTGCTTCAAGATTCTTGCTTGTGCTTGAGGTCAGAGCTGGCCAATCAGAGAGAAAGGGCACTTTACAAGGCATCTCCCATTGCTCCTTAACCAAGTGCTCTGCCAAAGTGTTATGTAATTCGACTTCATAGGTGGCTGCAATGTTTCAGCTTAAAAAAACCTTAAAAATTGACACAAACTTGCAATTTTTGTCAAAAAAGGATGAATAGGCATAAATCAAGCTTGAGTCAACGCTAACTTTGTAGGACAGCATAAACGACACAAGGATTGCAATATTGCAGGAAAACCACATACAATAACGCATTAATTCATGTTTCAAATCTTTTTCAGTTTGTTTTTTAGCCTGATTTCAGTTTCACCGTAATCAAGAAACAAAATTAATCATTGGGGAAAAAAAGTAAAGTGTAAAGAGTACTTTTAAATAAAATTTATTTAAATATATTCACAGAATAAATTGTTAATTACCTTGTTTATTTTGGCTTATTATTTAGTAAAAATTATTTTATCAGCGTTTACATTAAATAAATTATGTTTCACTTAATCAGAATCATGCATTTAATGGGAAACATTTTTATTAATTGTATTTTATTATTTAATTGTGTATTTACAAGTATATATATTTTTTCCCAGTGATATAATGCTTTTAGCATCTGTAAAAAAGGACTTTGACAGTCACAGGAAATACAAACCTTCTGTGGAGTTGGACTGGAGCTCGGCGATAGTTTTGAAAAAGGACGGCTGAAATGCTTAAAGCCATCTTCAGGCACAGAACGTCAAAGTAACCTGACGCAGTCCAGTGCAGACCGAAGCCAATGGAAACATGGCACTTGTTTGTAAGGTACTATGCAAGGTTCCATAACCCCAGCAACTCCCTGACATTACTGACTTCAGGTTTTCACCAGCTGGCTGGGCTTCCTTGACTCCTTGCCACTGCATGCTCTCATTGTCCGAGCATTTAAAAAACCACAATGAAATGGCTTTAATTTCATCGCCATTTACTAGTTTGCTCTATGGTCTGCAGAGTACTCAGGGTCTACACCCAGACTGCACATATTTTATAAACAAGTCTTGCAGTCAAAGCAGTGCCCCCCAGGGAAGTACCCATTAATCAATGTATGCTCCCCTTGAGTATCGTTTTGGTTAGTTATAGTGTGTTTAGGGCTGATTTTCCAGTTAATTCGTACATAAGAGCATACCTAAGCATTCAAGATCAAATTAGCATTTTCAAAATACGTTTTCAGTGATTACCACAGTAAAACACTCTTACATTTCCCTATAACATCTGCCTCTATATGGTTTATTAATATACGTTTAAAGAGGCAGTGTACATGCAGTTTAATTACTACTGCAGGTTTTGTGCATACTTCATCATACTTCTGAAAGGTCTTTAGCATACAGTGAAAGGTCTTCAGCATACAGTGAAAAGCCTTCAGCAGTCACTGTTGGTTTTGCATGCCTGTTATCACTGATGGTATGTTGTACAGTGCATCCGGCGGCGGTTCAAATACTACCTATGCTTTTTACCATAAGGAAATGTTACCATACTGGTGGAGTATGAGTGGGAGAGCCCCAGGAGCAGCTCTGCCTCCAGCCCCCAGGAGCAGCTCTGCCTCCGGCCCCCAGGAGCTGCTCTGCCTCCGGCCCCCAGGAGCAGCTCTGCCTCCGGCCCCCAGGAGCAGCTCTGCCTCCGGCCCCCAAGAGCTGCTCTGCCTCCAGCCCCCAGACTCCCTAGAATCGCCTCTGCCTGTGTTGCACTCGTTTCCTCTGGGTACTCCAGCTTCCTCCGTCAGTCCAAAGACATGCAGTTAAGATAATTGGGATCTCTAAATTGCCCATAGTGTATATGTGTATGTGCCCTGTAATAAGCTGACATCCTGTCCAGGGTGTCCCCAGTGTTGCATCCTATGCTGCCTGGGTAGCCTCCAGGCCTCCCTGCAACCCTGACCAGGAAAAGTGGCTGGAAGATGGATGAATTTCTGTAGTAAAAACCTTACTAAATACCAATACTTTATCACAGATCATAGACAAACACTGTGTACCCAGATTCATACATTAAAATAAAGAATTTTAAAGAATAGTTTGCTTGATGACACGTTTCTGTTATGCTAAATGCAACAGACGTTTCCTATAGAAATTATCATGTAATAAACAAAACATATATGTATTATCATGTAATCAATTATGTGTATCATTAAAATTGTAAAGTTTATGTGAATCTACACATACTGCAACAAATGAAAGCACTCAGATTGGTCATTCTGCATTGTCTTTTGCTGTATTTCCAGATGCATTATCTTTTAGTTGTCGGGATGGATGTCTGCCTGGGAATAATTTTATTATGTTGAACACATTATATGTTTACATTTGTCTTTGTCACAAAATAAGATGCTATAAAATATACAATTGTCTGATTAAGAGCATCAGAGACCTGGACATTGACCTTGAAAGCCTTTCTCTAGACTTCTGGACAGGACACAATATAGAATACATTGTTAATCAGTGCTTTCATAGTTGTCATTACAAATCAATAATCTGTATCAGAAATTCATATTACTTGTATTTATCCATCAGTATAAAGAGCATACCGTCTGCAGAATGAAGTCCCCAGCATCTATTATTCTTGTATTAGTTTATATTGGAATATTAATCGTATTTCATCCTCTAAAAAGGCATGGATTGTCTATATGAAACTTTATCTCTTCATTGGAAATTGTATGACAAGCCCCCTGCCTAATCTACAAAGTGAGAAATTTTCATTATGTCGTCAGTTTTCGTCAATTTATGTTTTAAGACACAATGCATAAATAGGTTAGGATATTTCAGTAAAAGGACAGGAGTTCTGTGAAGTATAGCTGATTGAATTAGGTGATGTATGTATGTATGTATGTATGTCTATATGTAGGTACATATGTATGTATGCATGTATGTACGTTATGTATGCAGATGAACCGCTACAGATTTTGGGCCCCATGAGAGCAGAACATATTGGGCCCCAATGTAGCTTGATGGCGTTTTAGCCTTTTTATAAGCCTGTAAATACTATCTATCTTTTTAATTTTATTATTTATTATTTAATTTAATTTTTTTTTTGCTATGGACCTACTTTTGTGTCTTTAATAAAGTGTACTACTACTACTACTACTAGCCTGGTCCAATTACAGCATGTTCTACAGGTTTTAGGGCCCCCTGGAATCATCCTAACCCCCACCCCCCTTTAGGGCACCCCATATGTAAATATTTATGTATGATAAGATAAAATAATAAAAATATAAACAGTTAGCCAGAAATGTGTTGTTTTATGTGCTGTTTTATTTGGACGTGGTGCACAGTAAAAGTGAAGCCATGTCTGTCCGTGCTGACAGTTATGGAGCACCTCCCACAGAAACCCTACACGCCAGTATCCCGAAGGTTTATGGGATTGTTCTGGCAGTACATGACCGGAGTCTGTGAAAAAAAAAAGCTGTGGAATGTAGTTCCCCAGGGAATAACCTCCACGTCTTAAAAAAACACACCACAACTGTGTTTTGGGGTTTTCTTAACCCTGAGATGCACAGTTCACCCAACACACACATGTGGCTGGGATGCCAGGGATAGGATGATAGGCCTTTTTCTGTAATAGCGCTGCACATGCGAACATCTCAGTTTAAGACAGAAACAGGCACATGTTTCTATAATGTTAAGTTAATTGATTTCACATTTTACTCAATTTCATTGAACAGAATAATCTTATATAATATTTAGTTTTCAAGTACAGACTCTCCTCTACTTATGAATGAGTTACGTTCCGAATGGCCGTTCGTAACTTGAAATGTTCGTAAGTCGTAATTCAACATCATTTTAAGGGTATATGCAAGTACTAAGAACTAGGATGCTGGGAGTACGCACTTTACGCTGCTGCGCGGCGGGATTAGCGGCCAGAAGTCGTACTAGGCGGAATTGGCGCACAGAACAAAATTTGATGTTGCGGACAGGAAACGGGAGCCCAGTAAACAGAATTTGGACTTACAGCTGTCCTCTTCGTTCATATGTCTGAAAGTTCGTAAGTTGAACGTTCGTTCACAAGTAGAGGAGCGTCTGTATATTTTTAGAAACAGAGAAATAACAAATGTAAACAGGATAAATATTAATGATGTAACTTACCATAAATTGTATATACTGTACTACAGAACAACTTTAAAATTAAAGTACATTTAATTTTACTTGCAATTTAAGCAAAGTTTTATAATGTTCTTATATGAAAAAGATGAGTATGATGATTGAAATCCAATATGTAATTCCTCGCTGGAATCCCATTTTTCAACTATTCAACTTTTGCTTACTTTTTATATGGTAATTTTTATGACAATGTATAATCTTTTATGCTGTTAAGGAATGGGGATTACGTAGATGAATAAGATATGAAAGAGTAAGAATGAAAAACTTCCTTGATGATTGAACTGGTTTAAAAGTACTCTCTCTCTCTCTCTCTCTCTATATATATATATATATCGGATTAAGTGAACGGTAGTACATACATATTTGGTTACACAGATACCCCTATGAACTATTGATCATTTTATTTATTATAGAACTACCAATAATAAAACATTATTTTAATTTCCAAAAAGCTAATTAAGATTCTTAAATCATTAAGTATATAATACATTCCATTTCTTAAGAAAGTGAATCTCATCTTCAGGAGTTAACATTTTGAAATACGCCATACGAACGGCGTCTGTTTGATTTCGATTAAAAAGGTTTAGATATCAAAGCCATTCAACCTACATGGCGAATGTCTGAGAGATGCAGCTGATACGTGTCTGTCCATTAGGCCTGCTTGTGATAACGGTATTTACCTTAAGTGTAAGGAAAAAGGCCCGGCGTTTCTTGCAAGGCTGAGAAGCGAGCCAGATGCCGCACACCTTCGCCCACGCCCCACCCACATGGGAGCACCCAGATTATGTGCTGTGCTGCGCTCGGCTAGATAAAGAAAATCACATTTGGTGTGGGAGTATGCGGGAGTCGCTTTCGAGGACGGCCTCGGTGTTTTGCTCGGCACACACTTCACTGCCATTGGTTAATTAATCATCTCGTACTGCCTGACGGTGCATAGCAATGAGCTGCATTATAATAATCATAGAGACCCAGCTTAGGTTTGCAAAACACTTTGCATATACGGTTTACTCCGCATATACTTAGTGCTTATCGTATTCAATTACTCATTGACCGTTCAGAGCATCTGACTTAACCCCTGCACCATGTATAAGCTTTCAAGATTCAATATTAACGATTCTAACGTTTTATTGTCATGGTGTTACATACATATTACACTAGTGACTTCCAAAGCCCAAACAATCCAAATGTGAACCAAACAATATGTCCAAGATGTAAGCGATGTACAAAATCAATTTGCATATATAAAAGTAAACAATATGCAACTTAATAAAGAAACAGAGACCCTGTGAACTAGCATTACATAGTGAATTAGTGACAAGTCAGTTTATCATAGGTTATTGCACATATTTGAATATTGCACAATGATTTTTGGCGAAAGCGCAGCGGTCCATTATTGTACTTATGTGAGAATCCAATAATAGCACATTGTGGTTTCTCAGACCTCTTCTGTTTCTTTCAAGATTTGTGGCGCGATCCGATTGGCATTTTCTCAGCATTTCGTTGCCTCGGTATCCAAAACTGCACTCCAATAGGTAAATGACCTTACTATTCCTAAACAATATCAATTAAGAGTTCCCTAGCTCGCAAAACATTCCATTAACTTTGGCTAAGTTTTTCCAGCTTGCTGGCGGCCTCGCGGCATTGTGTCTGCGTTATTACGGTCGGCGCGCGGCACAGCACGCACCTTCTGACGAACACGCGCCGAGTTATTCCGGGAAGTCGCTGCAGCGGCCAGGCTACCTGGTCCTCGTGGGCCCGCGCGCCGCTTCTTCTGCAATAGCTTTGAACGGTGACCGCGGCCCTGGCACTAAAGGCAGGCTTTAGACAGTGATGTTCTGCATTATTAAGGAGGAAGAACCAAGTGAATGCAGCAGCCAAACTGCTGGATGAAACCCTACACCCAAATCCAGGCTTTGGGCACTGGCAGAAACAAAAGCTTATTGCTCTTCCGACTCCTGTGTCTGTATAGATATATATAAATATAAAAATTTATACACGCAAACTGTCTAAGTCTGGCCAAGCACAGAGATAATCAATATGAAACATCTGGAGTCAAATGGGTAGATTTTTTTTTTTTTTTTTTTGCAGTGAGTGATTTTTGTTGAAATTCGCCCTGACAAACTGAGACAGGCATGGTCTGGGTTGCTAGGGAGCAAGAGAAAACGTTCGCCTCGCTCAAGGCAAGGACCACATGCGGCGGAGTGTAAAACTGACTGCGGGCAACCAGTCGAACGGTATATTTTAAATCCCCGTGCAGTCGGCAAGGGGAGAAAATTAACATCGCAATCTGAATAATAAATACATCAGCCTGTCCCTCCCCCTTCCGTAAGATGCCACACGTTTTTCTCTCTCGACATCATAATTGACCCATAATTTCTGTAAATGGACATGCAAATGAGTGATCGTAAATCACAATAATTTTAAAGATTAATTCCTGCGGCTGAGGAGCTTTGCCAAAGTTTAAGGCCCAGCCCGGCGACTGCAGAGGGCGAGATGCGAACGCAACAATCAGACAATAGCGAGATGGGCGGTAGAAGCTGCTTCTAAAAGTAGGATGGTGCGCATGAGGCAGCCTGGTGGACAGGAGAGCAGAGCGCTGTGCTGGCATCCCAGAAACGAGCGAGACCGTGGGGCTTGAGAGCCAGCCAAAGCTGCATCCCACCGAAGGGCAACTGGAGAAGGTGGGGGTGGATCAGCGGAGCATGGCCCCCACAGGGCAGGTGCGTGTGTGTGTGTGCGTGTGTGTGTGTGTGCGCGCAGAAGTTCAGGGCAGGCAGCCATTACATCTGTGCCGTTTCAGGCTGGCCTGGATCCTGATCGCAATCGCTGTGTATGTGCATACACGTGTGCGTAAGTGCATTTCACACGCTTTAGGCGCGTTTGTAATTAGTTTCTCGGTAAATATTAGTCTGTTTGTTTTGTTTATTATCCTCCTATTCCACTTCATTATTCAAGTCTGCTTTTCGATATAGGGTTCAGGGGAGAGTTGGATATTGGGGAGACACAGCACAATAATTTAAATACAAAGGTCTTTTTATTGAGGGGGTGAATTAAGTTACATTAAATATGGGGGGGGGCATGTCCCCCACCCATGGCTCCTACGCTCCTGCCAGTCTATATAAAACAGTCATATATTTCCCTGTCTTCTGTAGATACTTTAATACGTTATATTTTCAAGTATATATAAATGTGCCTACCTGGTGTTTTGGGTAGATTACATCAGGAACCCAAGAACTGTTATGAGTACTGAAGAAAACAATGTATTGTATCACAGTACGCGTTGGACTGGCTCAGCTTGCTGCTGAGGTCATTGCTTTGGAGAAACGGGGACTGTCTCTTTAAGAGCGACGCAGCTGGGAAGCTTTCGCCTCGTCCCCTGCAGGTTCCCGGCTCTCCCGGCTCCACCTGGCTGCTCGCAGCCACTCAACGCTGTGCCACTCCGCAGGGTGTGGGCAGCCTTGGGCGCTGACGGAGCTCCCAGCAGGTATCGCTCTCTGCGAGGACCTTCAGTGGATGTTACTCCAGCTCGGAGCGAAGCGACCCCCGCGCCATTACCCGTCGGTGATCACCTCTGCCATCTTCGCATCACAGGAAGCCTTTAAACCCCCCCCTTTTGGTTTTGAGATCTCAGGCATGGATTCATTGCTTTAGAACTGTCAGTACTGTCATAAACAGTTTCTTCTATGAATCTGTCTAACTGAGCAATTCCAGATCAAGTTTCCCGGTCACATTACATGTTTGCTGCTATAGAAGATGGCTAAGCATATGCTTGAGGTCACCAAAACTTGGATGCACTCTGGAGATGTGATGCCTGTCTACTGCAGGGCAAACACACACATAATTATTCACCCTGACAGTGTTTACGCTTAGGTAAAATTAAATGTTAATGATATTTGAAGTGGTATGGTTGGTAGTTGGTGTTTAATAATAGGGACAGGGAAGTGAGCATTTCACGTCTGAATACTCTGTTTAATATTATGTTAATGGTGGCTGTAAGGGTAGCAGGTCAGCGGCAGATGTGATACCCTGCATGGAAACAGCAGCTGCTTGTCCTGCTAACTCAGGTGCAAAGATGCGCACGGATAAAACCCCCATCTCCGAACCTCGCGAGTGAGCACGAATATTCGCCCCTTTCTAGCACTTAGATAATTGTCAGCGAAAGCGGAGCCTTAATTAATCAGGTTCATATTGTTTGGTACTATGCAAAACCTCGCTGAACCCAGGCTAGCTGTATTAGGTCCTGAGTGCACATATGGAACAATGGAAAAATGAGGTAATGAAGCCTTTGACTTGCCGCGCACCGCACTCCTTTTAGAGCTAATTGGGAAAAACCTAGAGGGCACTAATTTAAGCACCGTACCGAGTAAATGTAGTGCAACCAAGTATGAAGGGTGAATCAATTCATTACATCTCCACTCTTTCTTCTCCTCTAACAAGTCAGTCTGTTCGGCCTAAGATAAATGCCAGTGACTACCGGTATCAATTTCTTTATTAAATGGGAATTGACATCATTAACACCTGCTTGTTTTTTTTTTTTGGGGGGGGGGCGGATTTTTCTTTTAAAGGTGCATTATTACTGAGATTGATGCAATTATTTTGCAAGCGGCATACCCCATTTGCCTTGCAGTATATATGTTTTAACTTTCCCTTGTATCTGGTGATTTGATAGCAAGAATAAAATGCCATTTAAAATAGGTTTAAGTGCTAAATCAACACTGGATTGTCCCATATCTGTATAAACGTAGAGTAAAAGCAGCTTAATATTACGGATGTTGTAATGCCAAAAAATCATTGACTGGGAATCATTCACTCGAGCTTAAAAAAACAGGACCTGCTTGTACACTTAGGTTGGGGTAAGAGTAATAGGCCTGGGTTATGGTCGTTCTGTCGCTGCTGGCGGGTTGCTTGGTAGACCTCTGTCGGAGCTAGCTGGAGGAGAAGAGGCGGTCTGGGTTTATCACCTCCTACGTGACAAGCCCATGGGTGGATGAGCACAGACCTAGAGGACGGGTCTTAACTGGAATTATCCCCTGCCAAGGCCACTGATTTGAGCTGGCTTGCCAGACTTCCGGAAACAGGAGGCGTTGTTGTGGAAAAAAATGAAGAAAGGAAATAGGAAAAAGCGACCGATGTTTCTGGCCAAATCTGCGGAACTGCTGTACGTGTCTTTGTAAAAAAAAAAATCATAATAATTCAGTCAGCCTGGCCATACTAGGAGGCAACCGTGTACAGGGACACTTTTGTTCTGTGGTGTTGAAGATGCAGCTCCACCATCTGCCTCCTCCCTGTAACTCCGCCTCGGGCTACCTCGGGGGAAATAGCTGTGGATAAGTTATTCAATTAGAGGGGCATTACTGGCTTGCTAGCACAGGCAACCGAGTTGATGATGCTGTGATTATCCCACCCTGCATTCCGTCATGTCCACGGTAACCTGGCCTCTTCTCCCCGAGCTCTTGTCGCCTGGGAAAGAAGCTCTCTCTAGATGGGAGGTAAAGGCTGAGCTGGGGGGAGGTGGGGGT
>JAODKC010000001.1:42471379-42485935 GCA_026777985.1 Mormyrops attenuatus | reverse complement strand
TTTTTTTTTTTTTTTTTTTTTTTCTTCCCTCCCGGGGGGGGGGGGGGGGGGCTGACTTGCCAACCACCACCCTGGTTGGGGTTCTTTCTGGGGGTTGCCCCCCCCCCCCGCCCTACCCCATCACACATGCAGCCAAGTCCAAAAACAAAGCCAACATCTCTAAAAGATTTGCTATGAAATTAGCTTGCATAGGCAAAGAAATGTAGGGCCTAAATATTTCTTTATCTCAGTATATCTATCACAGGATTGTACATACTGAATTTCTTCAGAAATTAATGTTCATTATTTTCCTGTGAAAGTTTCTTATTCCGAACAAAAATCCACAGCTGAATTTATCATATTAGGCCAAAATATTAGTGTGATATTTGTAATATCTGTGTATTTTACTTGATTTCATTGAGTAAAATGCATCATAGTTTGCTTGACTAGTCATTAGTCCCAGAAAAGGCCTGGTTTACAAATAAAATCTTTCTAGGCACTTACTAAGCGAACAATGCACATTTGTAGCAGTTGTCAGACTTAACGTTACCTGTTATGTGTTGATCTCTTCTGTACATTGTCTCTAAAATCTGACAGGTGAATCACCAGATTCCAGATTTTACACGGCGACAATGCAGAACAATGACAGTACCTCGCAGTCAATGTCACTGGTGTTTTCGGTTTTTGCTTTGAGGCCAGAGGACATGTGTCATACTCTAAAGACGCAACCCGGTTGCCCCCCCTTGCTCCCATTCTAGGTCATGCTGTGTAACTCTCACTGTGCGAGGTGGGCTTTTCACACTACTCTGTCCTTCCATTGCAGGCTCCATTAAGAACAGGATGCTAATGCTTGACGGAATGCCTACTGTCAGAGTCAAAGCAGAACCCCTGGAGTCTGAACAAGGGGTAAGCGAGCCGTTGTTTTTCTGACTCTTCCCTCCCGTCATAGCAGCGCACAGTCGTAATTACTCCCAGGCCTGGCCGGCGTGCATACCAGTCGTGACGGAGCTCACTGCCGCAGCTGGACCAGGAATGCGTGCATGGATCTCCCACAAACTCCCACCCCCATTAGCCTGAGCTAGCAAGGCTCCGGAGGCCGGCGAGGCCATCTCTCCGCCATTAGAGCGGCGATGCCGTGGAAGTGGAGTGGCATGCCGGGCCGCCTTCATCCTGAAGTACCTTTCACTCTCCTGCTGTCATGCAGCCGTTAAATGTGACCCGTTTCGGCATAGGTTTGCGAAGGGCGCAAACAAACATGTCAAAACAAAAAGCGTCCACACAAACCAGTATCAGCTCGTTTTGTGGTTTGGGTATTACTTAGGATCCCTTTATACATAAAATGTAGGTGTGTGGTTTTATTAAGCTCCTTGTTGGCTATCCAGTTGTCCTCCCTGCATTTCACAGCGTACTGTGTAATATTTTGGCGTGAACATTGAGGCAAAGGAAACGCATCTCCTATGAATCTGGTCTCTTTTTTTTTCTTTCAAGGGAACAGACGGGCTAAGGCGGAGAATTCGTGTTTTTCTTCAAATGTTGTGGCTGAACCTCCCGAGTCTTTATAACCATTGGAAAAAGTGAGACTATTCAAACAGAATCTTAGTATTTAAAGTGCAAAATTTTTTAAATCAGAGCAGATCGTTTTTTTTTTTTTTTTCCCCTGGCCCTTAACCTGGTATTTTGAGAAAATGAACCAGCTGTACAGTTTGGACCATTATTAAAATCAAGCGTGCTGAAACCGTTACCAGGCAACACAAGCTTTGCCTTGATGATACAGCTGTGGAATACACTTCCTCTTCTTTTGTCCATTATAATTTGTGGTAATGGTGCATTTGTGACAAACGGTCTGATACTTAGTGATAATTCAATCCAGGATCTCTGCTATTCATACCATCCGGACATTGATGCTTGTCTGTTGATGGAAATGCCTAGACCTTACAGGTTATTGTCTTTGTACATTTGTTGCTGCTGTAACTGTGTGAGAGTCAGCCAAAGGTGATGAAACTTAATAAGCATTTCAGCGGCCAGTTGCCCTGCTACTTGTGGACCGCAGTCTTTCGTTGTTCTGTATATAAGTGTTCGCACTGCAGTTGACCTTGTACTCCCAGCTATGAGCAGTGTCAATGAATGTACTAATGAGTCTCGGTAGTAAACAAATAAACTTAAAAGATCCAGCTGACACTGGGAGCAACGTGTAGCTGAGTGGGATAAACCTCTGTGCTTGTCATCTGAAGGTGGCTGGTTTGAGCCTGACCCCGTTAGAATAGCATCATGTCTGTGAGCCCTTAAGCAGGGCCCTTAACCCCCCAGCTCCATGGGCGCTGCTGCAGGTGGCTACCCTTCACTGCCAAGCCTACTCTCACCTCTCTGTGTGTCAGGGAGAGCAAGACGGGGTAGGCAAAGAAAGAATTTCCCCATGCAGATCAATCAAGTGTGGTTATTATTATTATTATTATTACAAGTAACTGAGAGTTAAATGGAGGAAGCCTGCTATTAACCATGGGATAGATATCTAACAAAAATTATACTGGTTAATATCCAGTAGGATAAACTGTCATGTGGAACCACAATGTAAAGACAAAATTAACATACTGAATGTACATTGACCTGCAGTGTTTTTCCTTTATAATGGCTTTCATTAAACAGATGTAGGCCAGTCATGTCGTTAGGCAGCAGGATGTGTGCAAACTACAGAAGGTCTGTTTGAAGTGCATCAGGCTCATTAAAGCATGTTTCGGCCGGCCTGACAGCGCGGGTGCAGTCACACGGTCCTTTTGGGGTGGGGGGGTGGCTCTGCCAGGACCCCTGCTGCAAATGGTCAGCCCCCTAAAACATTCGACTGGAAGATGATTCATGTTATACCCACGGTTCCATACAACGGGGCCATTTGTTGAGAAAGAAGTAGCTAGTTTAAGAGAGAAAGTGAAGGTGAAGGAGGAGAGTGAGAGCATGGGTGGGTGAGTCTGAAAGGTTTTTTTTGTTTTTGTTTTTTCCATTTCTCTTGATATGAGTCAAGTGAAACTTCAGCTGGTATGCAAAAATGACATTTAGGCTTGCTGCCACAGAATATTATTTTAAAAATTGTCAAGTGTTGGGAGAATGTGCAAAGAAATCATGAAGGCCACAATTTCTATACCTCATGTTCATCAGGTGGTATATTTCAGTTGTGTGAAGGGTATGTTTGTCATACTTATGCCACTGTAATAGAGGATAAGAGATATCACACATTAAAACAAGGACAATCAAAAACTCCCCCCCCCCCCAAATATACCACAGTACATCGCTGTCACATAGGAGTCACACATGGATTCCCTTTCAGCAAATGACCACACACTGTTCTAAAAGAATCCAAGACGTTGCATGTTCTGTGGATAGTCTATGAAAGGGTTAAAAAGAAACACCAAAAATGTGCAAAGTTTCGTACTTAAAATCTGTTTTGAAAAACTACATAATGTTAAACCTACTATTGGCCTATTTTGTCAACCGTCAGCATCAGTGGCATTTTCCATTCAGTCTCCCATTTGTCCTCATATTGACTAATTACAATTTAGGGCCCACAGATATGTACAGTTTAACAGAGTCAAATTAGCAGAATCTCCTTCGGACTTATCGCTGTACTTGACAAACTCGGCACTTTTCCTTTTTTGCCTGGATAGAGCGATGGTGCTTCTTCTTACTCCCCTAGCTGTGAATGAGCACTACTCATGCTACACTAACTTATATTATCTAAAAAGAATGTAGGTAACATGTTATGTGACACGGCCGCAAGGTTCTTCTGAATATTGTTGCTTCTGTGAAAGGTATGCTTTTGTAAACATTTTGCTTGAAAAATATGGAGATTGTAGCCTTCTTTGCTAATGTCTCAGAACAGCGACAGACGCCAAGATACAATGTAAAAAAAAACTCTCTCTTTTCTCCCTGCCTCTCTCGTTCTCTCTTCTGCTTTCACCCTCTCTCGCTCGCTCTTTAGAGCTGATTAGTGCTACAGCTTATGCAAATGAGATCTGAGTGTGGAAGCGGAGTCCTCAGTACGCGGGAAGGCGAAGACACACAAAACAGGTTGATGCAGTCACGTATGCAGTCCTTCACATTAGTGGATCTTTTGCGTTGGTGACATGTTGACACACTGTTGGTGTTATGTGTTTTCTATTCTGGCTGGTCCTGCCACGATTGCGATGCTCAGGGCTCTATGGTGTAAGGTAAAAATGGCACAACTATTCATGTTAGAATGATTGCCTGTCAGCTTTTCACTTTATCTATATCCCTCTTCCAAGCAACGCAGTTTTCAATATTTCCCAGTAAGAGCGATATAAAAAAAATCTCAAAAATAGCAGAATTGCAATTATTTTACCTTCCTTTCTGCATGTCAGTAGTATAGCTTGCGTCATATTCAGTGGTACAACTATGGATTGTCAGAAGTGTCAGAGAGTGCCGGAATCAATAGCCAAATTCAGTGTCGTCTAATGGAAATAGGGCTGATTCTATACAGTGGCTTTCAGTGGTAAAGCCGATCTTTCCCTCTCACCTCCCTCTCCTCGGGCTTCCGAATCATGACAGAGCCGCTGCACGTCCATTCAGAGAGCCGCGAGCACCCGTCAGCCTCGTCCATGGCGAGCGCTCAAGTGCCGCAGCTGCTCCTTACAGCACAATGACAGCGGCGTAATGAACAGATAGCGAAGGTTGAAGAACAAAAGCGGTGACGGCAAGATTGCAGTGATGCAACAAGACATGCGACTTGGACCGGATCCCACAACCTAAGGCTACCGCTTTTGTCTTGGGGATGGCTGCGTAGAGTGCATTTATTCTATATATACAGCGGATGGCAGAGTGAGAAGACAAACAAAAATGTAATCTCCGAGGGTGCAAATCGAATGCCAGCACTGGCCCCTTGGATTCAGCAAAGTCTTAAATAAATCACGTATATATTTGTTAACATGTGTTCATGTAAAACAACAAAAACAAACAAAAATAACTGCTGGGTTAAATCAAAGAAAACTGAGGTGCTCCTGAGCAAGATCTGGCACAGTGACACCATTTGGGCCAAGCTTGCAGAGTGCTATAATTAAGAATGATTCTTCTAAAATGAAATGCCTCACGCCGGCTTTTGTTAACGAGTGCCATTATGAGGAATAGACCCCCAGGGTGAAGCAAAATGGTAACTGAAGAATGTACATTCTCTTCATGTTCAGTCCTCAGATAGCATGCACACATAGTGAGAGGCCTACATAACATTTATATGTTCTTGATATGCTAAGTGAATGAGTCTTCACTTTATATTTGCATTTACTGTTGGTTCCGGGGCACAGAAGAGACCACAAACCACAACGTTCTTACAAATGTGGCAAAAAAGAGCATAAGGAAGAGAACCGGTTCATGCCTTGGTCTGTTAGTTGGAACCGAGGATCATTAATAATACAGTGGTACACAGAAACAACGATACAAGAATTCTGTTGGTCTTCTGGTATGAAAAGCCAGGGTCTTCCAGCCTGCTGATGATGACGGTAGTGTAGCTGCTGAAACGAAACATTTGTATAATTTATAAATTGCATAGTGTGTTGTGTTGACCAGCTCGTTGGGTCTTGTGGGCTCCAGTTAGATCTGTGGTGGTTTTCATTTGACTTAGAGCCAGGAGCAAAAACAATGAGGAGTGTACCTGCAAAAATATATATATTTTTTGTCACCTTTCTACAGAAATCTATGCGAGGTGAATCATGAGTAGCGAGACACTTAAAGCAGTTTAATGGCGAAGCCTCATAGCGAAGGTGTAGGATAGATCAACATGATCGACATGTGTCTCCATGATAATAATCGTGGGTGTGGACGGCTTGACTTTTTTTTTTTAAGTTTAATGGAAAGTGATTTTTATGCTGGATAAAATCAATTGTTATAGCTTCTTTTGGGTTGGGAAGTCAGTTTACAAGGATGGACGCCATTGCAAACAAAGAGAGATGTCTACCCTGGGTGAGAATGGAAGCCTGTAAACAACTGGGAAGCAGATCGATGTCTTATAAAGGATCACACAAGTTGGGGTTCAGATCCCATCCCCATCTGTGTGTCTGCGGCATCTGTGTGTTCTCCCTGTGTCTGCCTGGGTTTGCGCCCAAAAACTGACAACGGTGGTTTGGAGTGTAATGGACTGACAGGCTGTTTATGATGACCCCAGCAAGCCATGAGTTTTTAATGGATAAGTGATTATGGACAATGGGTGACTGGGTGTGTTCCATGTTGAAATGTTATTTGTCTCTAGTTATTAATGAAGCACAGCTTTCTGCAGTCATAAACATCTATGCTGGGCTTGCTGTTCAGTGATCGTGAGCAAATGTAGCTGAAGATTCAAGTGTTTCCTTAGGTTGCTTTTGGATTCTGCTGAATGCCTGCCTATGTGTCTATAGCGGTGGGATTAGTGTAGCCTCAGGACCCAAATTTTTCCTTGGCCATTAAGTCACAACCCAAATTTTTAAAATTCAGACCCAACGTATTTCATAAAGAAATGAATGTGTGTGTGTGTGTGTGTGTATAAACAGTGACCAATACTATATTGTAAGATTATTTGTATTTTTATATATAATCAATTGCAATGGTCCCTTCACAGCTATTTGTGACATTAATAACTGATAGATTATCTGACCGGCTTCCAACTACCTGCCCAGTACATGGCCATGGCGGGCCTGGAGATCTCAGGTGGGATGTACGCAAATACACAAACCGCTGGCAATTTGCAGAAGCCGGTCTTTGTTGAGGAGTCCCACAAAAGACAGGTCACTGCACACACACAGAGTGGGGGAATGGAATCCCCAAATGTGTGTCTCCTGTCTACCTCCCTACATGTAGGTCTGGTAGAGGAATATCACAGATGAATATTCAGGAGGTGGGTAGTGCTCAAGCTGGTTTAAATGATAATTTTGCCTAGGAGCAGAAACTCCTTTTAAAAAGCCATTGTTGTTTATAACAAGCAATTCATTCAAGTTATTCATAAAATATATCACTAAATCTGGTTGAAAGGCTGAACTGACATTTCACCAAACAATTAGGAATGCAAAATAACTGAGAACTAACAAATGTCAAATTAGCAGCCAGGCACTTGGAAGGAGGTTGATCAACATTTGCACAACTTGGTCTCTGTATTTCTCTTGTTTTTCCAAACTTTTGAACGTGGTGTTATAGTCATACAATTTGAAAGCCTTCTCTTGCTTCCTTTTACAAGCAAAACTATTTTGATTTATTTCATTTCAGTCTAGTTTATCCATTAGAGCATGATGCTACTATGATGCTGTAGTTAATTAGAAGTGAAAACCAGGATCAAAGGTAACTAATGGTAATAATATTGCAAACAAACAAAGAATGCATACAAAACGATTGGTTAATATTTATCTTTGTGCTGTTTACTTGAATTTTGTTTTTAAATTAATCTGCATGATATATAGATTTGTTGTGGCCATTTACAATATTTACATTTTTACAGATGTGGTTTACATCAGTCATTGCAAAGTAGCGGCATTTATTGCTGATATAATGTCAGCTCTCGTTTTTGAAATAAAATCATCTTATCATTCATTTATGCCCTTTATATGTTATACAAATATGCTGCTTGATTGAAAAATATACTCAGTTGTGTGGAATGGAAGGCAAAGGGAGGTAACTGAATACAACTGCAATTTTCCAATTCATGCAGCAGAATGGCAGGCAGTGTGAATAAAGCAAATCTTGAAGAGCGCCAAAACGGCAAAAATGAGGTATCATAGCACTTAAGATGCTGCTGGGGAGTAACCATGTGTGGAACCACATACGGGTTACATTATGTCACTTTCAGGGACAGTAAGATAAGCTAAACCAGATAAAGGTTATTTTCTTTAGCAACATCCTGCTTTTACTCCCTTAGTTATGCAGAAACATTTAAATGGCTTGAATTGGTCATTCTTTAGAATGCTCACTGGAAAGGTCCAATACAGGGTTCAGTCACAGATCCATCACCCCCTCCCCCCACCCCTTTAAAAATGTGTATTCTTTATTATGTTTGTGAAATGGCTACAGTCAATTGACCTGCATAGAATTAAGGTGCATTGTGCAAAGTAGTGAGATGGAGGCATGGGGGAGCAACATTATTCACAGCTGACATGAGGCTCACGAAGAGGAAATGCTGAGTTTTGTGTTCATAGAAAAACGTATTGGCTGCCGCTTTATTGTCATATAAAGCTTGAGAATCGCTTCTTCTGCTTGATGACATTTGAAGGCAAACTTGAGGAGATACATTAGATAAGATAATAAACCGCATCTCCAGCCAAGAAAAGGTCAGCCTGTTGACAACGCCGGCAAAATGTATCGAATTGCCAGTGTTATGTATTTATTTCGCTAATTGAGTTCATCAGCCAAGCTGAAATTTTTTATCTCTGCCAAGCCCCAATCCTTATACCAGACACTCAAAAATATTATCATTTATATTTAACACATTACCAAATAGAATTACCATTGGATTGAAATATTTGAACTGCCAGGAAAAATCTGGATTTAAAATCAAGGCAATTTTCTTAAAACCTCTCCACAGCCAGAATTACAGGCACAGAAAAAAATGCTGGTTTTAAAACAAAATAACGTCACTTTACCACAAGAACATCTGTTGCTGAAATACAAGAACTTTTTCATCAACTTAATGAGCTCTTGTCCAAAGACAACGACCATTCCTTGATGACTCAAAACTGTAATTCCTATTTCATAGTCAACAAATACTTGCATGTTAGTTTTATCTTGGTGGCATATACTGTATTACATTATAGCTGACCTACATTGTAACATTGTAACTTTTTGTTGATGCTGGAACATAGAACTCAATGAAATTAGGGCTATAATTCACAATTTTTGTTTTAAAAAAGAGAATGTTTTAACGTTTATGCTTAATCCACATTACTGCCACTTGAGCTATCCAGGCAAATCACAGATATTTTTTTACGATGGGAATACTGCGGCGTTGACTCCTCCCAAGAAGTCTATAATTAAAGTGATACTATTTAGATGCGATGATGTCGCAAAAGAAAACATTTGTAGAAGAGCTTCACATGAACAAGAAATTAGGGCCATATGATATATTTCCAGAATCATAGAGGTGATTGACTAGAGATATTAATGGAGCCAATAGTGATGCGTCCATGTGTGTGTGATGAAAACCAGAGCGTCGATCCCATTGACATCTGTGTTAAGTTCCTCTCCTCCCAGTATACCAGTACAAGAACAAATAGCTTTCCACAATTAGCCACTGTGTAACTATACAGTTTAATACTCGGACTGCTTAGAGATTATGAGATGTGTCGTTGGTCCATTGAAAATCATTATTCTCTTTGGACACATTTGGACCTCAGCTCTCCATGAATGATGTGGTGTAGAACTTGGTGTTAACATTCCTATAGCAAACTGGTGAGGTAAGTGGAAAATCTCGACCATGTCCTGCATTGGCCTGTGGCACACGGAGGAAATATGTGTTTTGAGAAACTATGTGGTCCAGTGATTTTGTCTGAGTGGGCTTCTCGTTCTTCTTCCGACTGCCAAATTCTTCATGATAAGTAGTATGTTTAATCTGAGAGTAATCTATACAACACAAAACACATTCCAGGAAAGGAACATAGGCGGTGCAGTAATGTTATTGGCAGCAACACTGGTTGATTTAGTTTCCGTTAAAATGATAAAAATAGGAGAAAATAGATGCTTTCTTCTATTTTTGACAATCTCCTCAATATTCCATTCATGTTGAAATAAAAATAGTTGCTTAATAGGTGGCAGAGTGGTTCAGTAGTTGTTTTACACCTCCAAGGCCATAGGCTTGATTGCCACTCCCATTTTTTGTGTGTGCACTTTGCATGTTGCCCTGGTATTTGTGTGAGTTCGCTCCTGGTACTCCTGTTTGGAGCCACGGTCCAAAAACATGCACGTTTGTGGTGTCTTTAGAAGCCCATAGTTTGTGAGTGTGTCAGCCGGCGTGTAGTACATATTTATATCATTCTGTGTACGGATGCCGGTGTAGCGCTCTCGTGGCGTCACTGTCACCGGCTGTGCTGGAAGGTCTTTTGAAAAATCTACCTTTCATGTCTTTTTCTCCCATCCACAGTCGCCCAAAGTGCACAGCTACCCTGGCATGGAAGCGGTGCCCCTCCTTCTGAGCAAAGTCAAAGCCGAGCCGCCGGAGGACTTCCTTTCCTCTGATCAGTTCCAGACGCAGACCGAGCCTGTGGACTTGTCCATAAACAAAGCCAGGACCTCTCCCCACTCGGGCCCATTGTCGTCGCAGTCATCGCCCGTGACGTCCGCTCTCTCGCCGTGTCGCTCGTCGTCGTCCGCGTCCTCGTCGCCCACGGTCATCACCTCCGTGTCCTCGGCCTCCTCCATGGGTGTACCGACCATGCTGGCGCAGGGGCCCCTGGCGGCCCCGCCTCCCTCCGGAGTCAGGGGCCAGCCGTTTTTGCACATCATCCACCCGGTCCCACCTTCCAGTCCCATTAACCTTCAGTCCAACAAACTGCCCAGCCATGTCCACCGCATCCCCGTGGTGGTGCAATCAGTGCCCCTGATGTACACCGCCGTGCGTTCGCCAGGGAGCCTGAACTCCACCATCATGCTACCTCTGCTGGACGAGGCAAGAAATCAGGGCAAAGGTAAGAAACACTCTCCGTTCCCATATAATTCGCTCTTCTCAGAGTTATGCGGTGTTCTTTTATTTTTTTTTGCACTTCGCTAGTTTTTTTCCAGAATGTGACTTACTAACTACGAATTGTTATTCGAACGCACGGTCATTTTTTGAAAGTTCCGTTATGAATGACGGAATTTCCACACGGAACCTGAGCGTACGTCCTTCCGCAATGCCCAGGCTTGCTATTGACTGGCTGGCATGTTGGAGGCACAAAGGAGAAATTTGGTAGCTGGTCGCAATTACAGTGGCTGACTAAGAGCAGCATGTCCTGAGGGCTGCTGAGGGGAGAGGGATGATGTCACAGAATCCAGCAGCACAGCTGCTATTCTCAGGCTTTTAAAGGTACCACTCCAAGATGTTCGTTTAATACAATCCCCCTTCATTTACAAGAAGATTTCGGTCTTTTCGCTGTGTGTTCATGCTGCGTCTTTTGTCTCCTCACCTCTTCTTGAGGTCAAGCAAGAATAGAGAAACGGCAAAAAAAAAAAAAATGTTTTTGTGTACTGTAGAGATTATGAAGGGAACATCCAAAGGCAGAAGTGCCGTACTGGTTCAAAGAGAAGATATTTAAAAGATAAAGGGACCTTGTGAAGTGTAAGGCTTTTCTCTTCTTTTGCCCTTAAATCCAGGTAATGCAGGCCAGTTGGGCTGTTCTATTACTTTAATCAGAACCACACATCTTGTGTTACTCCTGACTCACTGCGAAGGCTTGAGGCTTCAGACGTAGCTTGCCCCTCTCATGATGTGCTCTTCTGGAGCCGTTTTCCTAGAGGGTGCGGCTTTGCAGCCGTTTCGTGAAAGCTCTGTAAAAACCATGGGTGTTGCTATCAAATCTTGCTGAGGCTGAAGCAGAACACAAGGGAGCTGTCTGTTGTGTAATTGTTGTTTATCTGGGATTTCCGTCCCCTCCCCACTCTGGTAGGCCAGAATCCTTTGAGAGAGGCTTTTAAACGCTGTTCACCCACCACAGAATAAGGCAGAACAAAGATTCGGCTTATGTAATAGGGTGGAGATGATATTAAATATGGGTGGTGCTGTAAGTACTTAGGTACACAGAAACAAGCATCCCACCCTGACTGGAAAAAGGGTGTTTTGGACTGGCTAGAAGTTGATATTGGAACAGAATATTTTATGTATACCGCACGTTTACTGCAGGGAATTTTCTTTCAGAAATCGTTCGCCACTAAATTTCATAATTCAGCACATGTTTTGTTGCTTTGTTTATGCTTGTTAGTTTTTAAAGATTACATTTTCCCAGAATTAATGGTATTGTACTTGCAGTCAAATAGTGTATATG
This sequence comes from Mormyrops attenuatus, assembly GCA_026777985.1. Taxonomy (NCBI): domain Eukaryota; kingdom Metazoa; phylum Chordata; class Actinopteri; order Osteoglossiformes; family Mormyridae; genus Mormyrops; species Mormyrops attenuatus. Next base: position 42,473,990 of record JAODKC010000001.1, on the reverse strand, counting down.
GGATCGCATTTGTCCAAAAACAGAATATATATTTATTTATATTATAGTTATATTATATTTGTGTGTACTGCTGACCAACATTTTGAAGCGTGTTGATGCATGGTGTAAGGCTTACATTACATGTTTTTTGTTAGAAGAAAGAATTGTTTGTGGATCTGATGCACACAGACAAAACCTTGGATATGTATTTGAAAAGTTGCTGTGTATTTTAAGGGCTGAATTTCAGAAAATAATTGTCATTATGAGGCAAGAGTTCTTAATTGTGGGGGTAGCCATATTTCAGTACCCCCGGGGTGTCCCAGGGCTTCCTCTGCACTCTGTCTGTGCTCCAAAGGTACAGACTGGCCATCTCCCTCCAGAAGCCTTGCACCCCTCTCATCAGCTCAATGTCTGGATGGTTACCATGGAAACAAACCTAGTTTTGAAACAACAGGAACAAGATACAATGAGACTCACATATCCCTTTTAATTTTTAAGCATGTCTTTTATTCTTTCTCTAAACATTAACTTGTATGCAAAAAAAATGCAACTATATTAATTTTGACTGCATCATACAAAGAGCATTTTGGGATTAATGACCTATTGGCATTCCTGGTCCAATGCTATTGAGTGTTCCAGTTCCATAGTTCACTATGCCTTTAGTTAACAAGACAGTTTTCACATAATATCATCAGTTTATTTGACATAAAAGTGCTATCAGCCCTGTTTGCAAGGGGACTCCAATGGCACAATGTTACAGAAATACCCAAGTCAAAGAATAATTGTCATTACCTTCTTCGTTACCTTCAGTACCTTCTTTCTACAGCTGGTGTATATAATCTGATGTTACAAATTTGTACAAGTGACTTTTGTGACCTAATAGCTTGCTAATCAGTCCATCTATCCATTTTCTGTATCATTTATCTAGTGTAGAATAATAGTAATAAATTGCTTATTTGAAGATAAAAATTGTACTTTAAGCAAATTATTTAACAAACCCTGACCTAAGCATAATAGTGTAAAAATATGATGCATTGATTATTTATGCAAACTATTTTTGTTCTATAGTAATACTGTTAATGTTTTATATATACTGCAGTAACAGAGTGAACAACAATCGTTAGCATGTAGAAAACAAGGAAATTGCGTGCAAGTTTAGCGCAAAAATGCAGTGAAAATGGAAGTAAACGGTGAGGATTTTTAGCTGAGTAAGCTGAGTGGGTAGCTAAAACATGGTGTTGCCTTGGAGGTCTCGCCAAATGCAGAAAGTGCCCACATTCTGCACCATATGTGTTATGACAAGTACCAATGGACATCAAGGTTCGGAGATTGAATCCACTTCCTCCACAAATTCCAGGAAGTTTTCCGTACGGTATCCTCTACACCAAAGTCACCGTGCCATTTGACACTTGACATGCTTATCATTGCATGTGCAGCTCTGGGGATAAAAAGTTTGTTTGTAATATGAAAAACTATTTCATTTAAGAGTTACACCTACAATAAAAATAACGTAATCTAATTTTGATTTTTATATCACATACTTAATATTTGAAGGTGTTCTTCTTTCCATATGTTCTTCCAAAATGCTTATGGCTGGAGGTTATTGTACCTGATTAATTACTTGCTGTAGAAAAAAATGTATATAGGTAATTTATAATGGATCTGTCCATCCAATAGGTCATTGCCAGGACACTGGTCAATTTGCCACAGTCCACAGGACCGAGCACCATCGGATGTTGTTGGGATAATCAGCAAAATAAATCTTAAACATTAATTTCTAGACCAACACAATGCATTACTACTTAGTATTGGGCTGTTAACTTAATCCAGCCTGGATTTAAATAGACCTATTCTCAGTATTTTTCAACAGTCTATCTCATATTTTTCTTATTTGTGGCTTATTTGTTAAGGAATATTGTTAGGCACAATATCACTGCACGATGGAATGGCGATTTCTGTACGTGGTTTCTGTGCTGAAGCCAGTCACAATACGCAAGTTGGGGGATCTCTGGGGTTCTCTGGGAATTGGAGGACTTAATTTCCGAGGTTCATTTGTTATGTAACAGTCAAATAGAACATCCCATTGTTTAGTGCGAATATTACCACTGCGGGGCATACTGGGAATACTGAGGTTTTTGGTTACGTTTTTATTTTAGCCTTGAAATGTTGTGGCAAACATCAGAAAGTCAATTACAAGTAGTATAATAAGGAAATATGGGAAAACACCTTTGAGAATGAGCAGGCACCTAAGTCCATTGGCCATCCTTTTCACAGCCTTAATATTTTTCCGGCACAAGAACCAAAATTTTTCAGCTGCCATAGTTCCCAGCCCAAGGATAAGGCAGTGTATGGTGTGTGGTTCGCGTGCTGTTTTTTTTAGGTAGTGGGTGGGGACAGTTCTCGATGGTGCCGAAGTCCCTCACGGCAGGAAATGGTTCTCTATCATGACAGACTGGCGGGCCTGTCTGCCCCAAAGCTGATAATGGGATGGGAGGTGGGCGGGGTGGGGGGAGGGGGGGTGCCGAGGCCTGGCAGGAGGGGGGCCTGGGGGGTGCGACGTGGAATCCTGCGCGCCAGGAGTCCAATCTGGGAGCGTGCACGCTTCCACTGAGATTAGGAGATAGATGAGTTC
>JAODKC010000001.1:42426443-42466234 GCA_026777985.1 Mormyrops attenuatus | reverse complement strand
TGGCACACTGCCCTTGGGGTGGTTGATCCTTTGGCTTCACGTACTTGGATGCGGCCGGGGGGATCCCAAGCGGGGGTATGCGCTGACGGGGTCACCCCCCCCCCCCCCAGTTGCCATGTGATCCCTGTCAGCCAGTGTGCTTTGAGATTCGGTTTACCAATCTGCCCTTGCCTGTGCTCCGAGCCCGGACGCCTGCCACTGGCATCGAGACACAGCGCACACTGCCGTTAATACTGCCCTGACACTTAAACGTTTCATGACTAAGGCTCTCACTATTTTTACTGGGACTCGTTGACTTGAATCCTGAATGGATTAATAGACAGCCTCGCTAATTTATGGAAGATTATTTTTAAAAATGCATGCATTATAACAGACGTTATGTTTAAGAAAGATATTTTGATGGGTCTTACGTGTTGGCATACAAAAAGGTAAAGAAAATTGTGAATTCAAAAATTGTTGTGCATAAAGATATCTTTTTATAAGGTAGTTTGCTGCCATCTAGCGGTAGTTACTAAGAATACCAATGACACTGAACTGGCTCTGAACCTTCCGAATAATTAGAAACGTAAGCTGCTCTTCTTCCGCACAGTTTTGTATTTAAGCCAGGTAGAGTTCATTATAGAGCTATTGTGTAATGTAGGAACAGGCACGCACACTTGCACAATTTGTCCCTTTAGGAGATGATGGTTTTTAAATTAGAGAACATATCTGTGAACATTAATCATTTGGGGAATAATCCACTATAAGCGATCTGTCATTGACCTCAGCAGAAATTTATGCTTAATGAATATTCCTGTCAGATTAGCAGGCCACAAAAGCAGAAAAAAATAACAACTGGTAAAAATAAGTGGGCAACCACGGTGTCCGTGCATAAAGAACAGGATTGCACTTATGAGTCATTATTTTGCATGGTTTTGTCTTCATTTCATTCAAAATACAGATGTTTAGACATTAGAATATTCTCTTTTACTGTTTTAATCAAAGTGCTGATGTCTGTAATTTCATAAGCTTTGCTGGAAAGCGCCTTAGACTGCATACCTAACCATATACGAGCCCAAATCACGGTGTAGTAAACAATGAACAATGAAAATGTTCATCTCTAAAGAGTCTTCAGTTTTATGTTGTATGTTAGTGACCCGTCAAATTTACATCATTTGCGAAATGAAAGGGGACGTAAAAATGACGACAGTCACCCCTTATTTCAAAGATAAGAAACAGCAATTCTTATTTTTATCGATGTGTTACTTAACAGTAAAAAGACGCCCGCGGTATGTGTCGGGGACGGAGGTGTGAGGTGTCTGCCCAGATAGCACACATATGTTGAAATGACACTGATTCCACATCAGACAAAAAGGTTGAAACAACGTTGATCTTCAGTCTTTCACTTTATATCAAAATTGAATTAAAATTTTGCCACCATCAATTTTTCAACGTTTCAACCTTGATAATTTAACACTGACCATAATTCAATGCATTTAACTATAACTCAACGCTGAAACAATAACATGGTGCTATCTGGGTGTTATTTAGCTTTTCTTTCGTTCGCCCAGCATGTGAAAATCGGTGTGTTTTGTTTCAGTTTCGCGTTATTTTCCTTATTCTCAGATCAGTTATGCGTTTTCTCAGCGCCCGAAATGGTGTGTGTTCGTGTTTGATAGCCTGTCGCCATGAGCATACCCAGTCCCATAAATCCCGAAAAGGCCTGAGAAGCCCCTCCATGTAATAAGACATTACCTGGAACACGGCTCTCAATATGCATAATAATAATAAAAGTGGCTGCATGATGTCTCTGTTCTGCTTTGCCCGTTGTGTGTGTGGGTGTACGCGCGCGCGTGTGTGTGTGTGCGTGTGGGTCAAATATACATTACATTGTGGGGACCATGTCTGTTATTTTGATGCTGTGGGGACATGCTATTTAGATGTTTTTTTGGTGCCCAAAAGGGGAAATTCAATTGTATCCAAATCTGTGAATGCAATCAAAAAACTAAAATAGCGAAAAGTCTTGGTTGTTTGGTAACTCGTGGTTGACATTAGAGCTGGGTAGGGGTTAAGGTTGTCACTCTTGGGATATCGGTTTTACTTGTAAAAATGAATGGACGGTCTCCACAAAGATATGAGTACTGGCCTGTGTGTGTGTGGGGGGGGGGTTGTTACTTTCCTGATGCCACTATTACACGGCGGTCGTATGTTGGAAGTTACTACAAACCGCACAGATGGTAGTGAAGTGTGACACTGGAGCTTGCACTTTCTGTACTTTCCTGTAGATGGCGATGAAGCTGCCTCTAATTTAGTGCCAGTCAAGGACAGGGAAATGGCAGCAGGACTTGTAAGGGTACATTAAATGCTATATAGTTCAAGAATAAGCATTGCCAAGACATAGGATAGATCAGGGGTCACCAACGTTTTTGAAACTGAGAGCTACTTCACGGTTACTGAGCTATACGAAGGGCTACCAGTTTGATACGCTCTTCTTAAATCATGTATAATAATCATGTTTTAAATGCTTTTTTTAGATATTGTCATTTTCAAATCTATGAAAATGCAAATGTGATTAAAAGAAGAATAGCAATAGGATAAAATAAAATTTTAGACGCTGCTCACTCCTATTTTTAGAATAGGTCCGCGGGCGACTCATGTGGTCCTTGGGGGCATCCTGGTGCCTGCGGGCACCATGTTGGTGACCCCTGGGATAGATTATTGGAAAGTTAAATGCTAAATTGGCAACAACTGAAAAGCACGGCTGGCTTAATCCAAATCCCCATGTGGGCTCATTAGTTAGTCATAACCAAAAAGGGCCTAAAGTGATCCTGATTTATTGGGCCCGTCCACTCCATATTGATATAGTTCTTACTAGTTGACTTTTTTTGCTGTATACAGGGGCGGGGCTACAGGGGCACCGGCCCTAGCTGAAAGCTGATTGGCTCCCACATGTCCCCTCCCCTATCATTCACCAATTACAAACATTCTATTGGATAAAGATAAGGTTGACCCCTCTGTATGAATTATAACCCCTCTTACATGCCCCAACTTAAAAAATCCTAAAATCACCCCAGTCTATATAGTTCTGGCAGACGTTTCTGATGAATGGTGCTTTTTTTCAGTTCCATGTCACCGTTCAGTATTGAGGCCGTGCGACGCACGAGGAGGTCCGAATCGCCTGACTCCAAGAAGAGGCGCATCCACAGATGTGATTTTGAAGGCTGCAATAAGGTGTACACAAAGAGCTCACACCTGAAAGCCCACAGGAGGACACACACGGGTGAGCTTACCTATTTCACCGCCAGCGTTACATTTCCTCATAGACAACTTCCGTTTATTTATTGTTATAGTAATGTTATGACATCCTAGAACGGTATGAGAACCAAATAAGAATGGTAAGTTGGATGACATTGATTTTAGTAATGCTGTTTTATGAACAAAATAATGAAAATTAAAAGGCAAAAATATTACAGAACAAAAAAAAATTACAATATATATATATACAGCTGAGAATAAGAGGAGACCAGTCATGACTGCTTGTCAGTCGTTCAGTCCTGCCATGTTGAGCAAGGCTTATCACTGGTTTTCCTAAATGTATCTGTCTTTTCAGATCCTGAATGACTTCATGCAGCCTCACCTAACTGTAAAGCACTCAGTTCATGATTTCTCCCTCTGGTCCTGTCACAAATCTGAATGTGAAACTTCTCATTTCAGAAGCTCCTTTAGTCTTGTGTTTTCTGTCTAGCCTGGTTAACTTGTGACTTACTAACTCTGAACTGTCCCCGTTACTCAATTTCCTTGAGATTCCCTGCTATTTAAAAATGTACCGATGTCTTCAGAAGTGAACTGTACAGTCACACCATGATCTCACCAATCTATAGAAAATAGTTCCTTAGATTAAAATATATAAATTTAATTGGTGGTAGCATCTGTAGGTGAGGTCCAGTGGCCTGTTGCCATGGGAACGTAAAGGCTTGTCTATGACGAGCCCCTTATCATTGCTGGGCCAGCTACCAGCTGACAAAATATATATATATTCCTCTGACAAAATATTGGCAGCACAGCGCCTCAGCAGGGAGCATTGTCACCACACACCCCCAGGGCTGTGAGTTTGGAGCTCTCCCTGTGTACGCGTCAGTTTCCTGCTGTATTCTAAAACGGCATGTGCGTGGCGACATTCTCCCTGAGACGCTGGAGGTCACTGGCAGCCTGAATGAATCAGTGGCAACCGAAGACAGAAATTCTTTATTGTCATTTCAAATTATGCAAGCATGCAATTAAACATTTGCCTGAGTCTTTAAGACGGCTTTACAATGAAAAAATAAATATGCTGTACAAACAGTGTAACTTTCGTGCCCCTTTTGATTTTTGTGAATATGAATGAATGGATGAAAGTTACATTTAAGACACCCAAAATGCTTTACAGAACCAATTGGGAGCCACTTCAACTGTATAGCACCCACCTGGATGATGTAATGACAGCCATTGTGCAGCAGTAGGCTCACCAGATAGTAGCTTTGGATCGTTGATGATGTTGTAGCAGCTTGTGGTTTCACGTCATCACGGCTGTCTTAGCTCCAGTGCCACTGTCTCATTCCGTCTTTTGTCCTGCATGCTCCGCAGGTGAGAAGCCATACAAATGCACCTGGGATGGATGCACGTGGAAGTTCGCCCGGTCGGACGAGCTGACGAGGCACTATCGCAAGCACACGGGCGTGAAGCCCTTCAAGTGTGCCGACTGTGACCGCAGCTTCTCACGATCAGACCACCTGGCGCTACACCGCCGCAGACACATGCTCGTGTGAGGTGCTGCCTGATTTTGGGGAGCGGGGGAGGGGGGGGGCAGCATGGAGGGGCAGGACACCATCCACTGCACGTGTTCAGCTGGTCTGAACGCACCCCCCCCCCCTTCCCCCTCCACCCAGGATGGGAGGTCTGAAGATAAGGTCCCACGAACCACAGCATCCTTTCCGTTTTGGAATCGTGTCATGGAGCACTGTATTACCTATTTCTTCGAACATTGAAAGTATTTCATCGGGACACGAAAACGATGCGGTGTGACAGTTAAAAACGTCCCTGTGTCATGCCCCTAAAGCAACAAGGTATTCAGTTTTTAAACAGCATTTTTATTTCGGCTGGTTGTTGGTCAGATGGCTGCTTTTCTGCATCTATAATGTGAAAGAACACTGCAAACAGAGCAATTGTGTCTGTGCGGGGGTCCCGCAGGGGGGACCCCGAAGGCGTAGCAGAGTGAAACACAAGCAGCTTCCTCTTTCGGAGAGGATCGTTGCACAAGTTCTTGCAGCCCCCCCCCCGGCTCCACACGCCCTCCGGCCTCCACCTCGCAGGAAATTGTCCGCTTTCTGGATGGTTCCACCGGGACCCATCTTTGAGAGACGGTACTCCGAGAAAATGAAGAATCGCAGGGCCCAGGAGGTTTAGAGCAGATCGACATAGATCTTCACCCACTCAAAACAAATCTGGTGAATGAGATTATACTCCCAAATGGCAAGGTATCAAGGAGCATATTTTCACACCCATCCGCACATATTACAAATATGTTTTATTCAGTGTTGGTTTCCATACAGTGGATTTTTTGAACACAAGCACATGATCTTACAAAATGTACATCCTTTACTTCTGTATGTTTATGGCTTTTCATGATGGTGATGCTTTATTCCTGAGAGTTCTTATTATACAGTTTTTGTCTAGAAAAATGTTATGGGTGCATTCTGTGCTGTGATTAGCGATCGGTAAAGTGCAATCTCATTAAGTAAATATAGTTATATAAAACCTTTTTGTTGTTTTCGTTTGTTTTTTTATATCTTAAGCTGCCTGCTTTGATACCATATAAAAAGTCCCTTACTAAACGTAACATTTTCATAATATTCATTATGTATCATTTACGACTTTCTTGAGCACCTTACATTTAAAGTAAATGTGACCTTGTGACCATTGCCTATTTTTTCCAGAATACGATTCATTTTCGTTTATTTTAAAGAGAAAACAAGTGCTGTTGAAATTTCCGTGGATGTCTAGCAGGAATTCAGTGCATTCTTTGCAGACTGTCGAGCCTCGCACGTCAGCCTCCCTGTACTCTACAGCTGTGACTGAAGCTGATCAGACTTGGTTTTCTACCAGTGTACCATGTTTTTTCTATACAGCAGATTCCTCTATATTTATATTAGATTTGTATCTGTGACCTTTTAGAACACTCAGTTTGACATTGTTATGTTCTTTATAGACATAATAATGCAAGGTAATAATTTTGATCATCTGATTAAGGGCAACTGTTAGCATGTTTAATGTCCATGGGTATTTAAAAAAATATTGAACATATTTGTTCAGTGTTTTTGTTTAATACACTTAGAAATTGTCTCTGTTTGTAAAACAAAAAAACTATATATTAAAAGAAAACTATTACAATAGCAATAAAGGGATTTTCATAACGCAAACATACTTATATCCCTGTTTTGCAGCTGTTTGATTTCTCATTTATGGTTCAGCTATCTAATCTACTGATACCACTACAGATGCTCTGAGGCAGTAGAATTAGGATTTCTGCATAAATAATAGATAAAAAGAAATCAGATTTTCGCCTGTAGTAAACATAAAATTAAACGGAGAGATTGAACATGCTTTGTGTCCCCTCCATACGGACACTCATTACTGTGTTTCCTGAATCCTGCTGTTTGGCATAATCCATTGCATGCATTTATGTCTTTAATAGATGCAATGCATTCAATCATATTTAGCAAAGAACTGGACCTGATTCAGTGGAACAGCCCTCCTTAATAATTAAAGTGACAATAAGATGGTAGCATTAGCTACGTTTTAATTTTGGAAAATTGCGCAGCTCGTGCTTATTAATGATGTGTCGGACAATCTGCTTAACTTGAGAAAAGAATATACCACTGGCGGCTGCCTGTCACGCCTTTTCACTCAACTACCCGATAGCTTTCTTGCTAAAATAAGCAATATGATATATTTTGATATCTCATTGCACAAGCACCCTTATGTATGATTAATTCATAAATTTGTTCTTAGCCTAATGCATTGGTGGAATTCTAGCCCTGTCTTACAATTCTCTTTATGCGTCCTGTGGGCTGATTAGCATGACAGTACATAAATAATTCACTTTTTAAATCTCCCCGATATATTTGGCGAACAGGTGAGAGACTGGCTGTGTTAGTGGTGAGCTGTTTCTATCTGCAGGTACAGCAAAACTGCAGCAAAAATACCAGCCTCAATATCAATTCCAGCAACTCCAGAATGAGCTGTAGCTATGCTGTCATGGGAATGGTCATTTGCTGCCATCAGCACCTTTTTCCTGAAGGCGTGAAACCCGGTGTGACCACTGACATCTAGTGTTAAATTGGCATTAATGGATGCCCAAACTGCTCCATAGAGTGCCAAGGCAGAAATTGTGCAGTTTATGTTTGAAAACAGAAATAACCGATTATAACATCAAAAGTGGGCTAATTGTCTGATAACGAATACTTTTGTGAAGGAATATGGTAATATGTCAGAAGAATACATTTGCCTACTTTTTTGCTCTTCGTGGAATATATTCAGAACAACTTCAGACCAATGTGTTTCTCCGTTCTATTATGAATAAGTGTTCTCTTATGTTGTTATGCATCCTATTTGTGTAGACATAAAAAAAATATCATTTTATTTGTCTAATAATCAAAGTTTGATTGCCTTTTATGGGATCAGACATATCATCAGCACCTTGTATGTTACAAAGAATAATTAAAGCAAAGTTCTGTTTAAAGTTTAATTACACAGTAATAGTCATCGACATATTTTCATAATGTGTACTTTTTATACTTTTCTGAAATGAAGGGCACTTCATCATTGCATATAAATATTTTCTGTATAAAAGGTGTTTTCAGATAATGTAATATATGTGATAGTGGAAAAATATTTTGAAACTGTTTTACTTAGGCTGTACATACTATTTAGTGGAGAGGCTTTCAATTTTTAATACAAATTACGTTTAATACATTTTTACAGAGTACTTGTGGAAGGGCCTTGCTTAAAATGATTGTCCTCATAAACAAATACAGAAATATGACCAGAGATTATGTATCAATCACTTTTGAATTAAATTGTTTGGTTGTCACTAAAACAAATGTGAAAATTACAGCAATGCATTTCGAGGTAGTAAAAACTGTTTATGTAAATGTAAATTTAAAAGAACAATTATAGAACACCTGTGTAAAAAAATGTCTAAAATGCTTTCTTTATTTAAGCATGCAGTGTTTTATTCTAAATCACTATCGATGTTAGTTGCATATCATCACATTTTTTTTTCTGAAACACCATTTTCCAGGCAAGTTGAACTTTCTGCCAGAAACTGCACACTGTTGCTAGTATTTTGCATGTGTAATTAGGTTATTGCAAACGGTCTCTATATACATAAATTGTTAAATGAAAAGGCAACCATTGTTCCAGTTTGAACGAAAAAACTTTTAATTTGTTATCTATTTCGTGGCACCTACAACAAACCAATGCTGTTAATTTAAGGAATCACAGAAAACTTGTGCAGATAGTTTTATGCATCAGCATGTTACTGCCATGATAGGCTTAACTTGTAGGAGAAGACTTATATTTTATGGCATAATTTGTAACGGCGAGCAGGGTTGAAGTTATGCAATAACAAACAGTGCCTCCTGAGACTCATATTACAGTGCGCACGTGGTCAGATGTTACGTTGAAACATTTGAACATTGATAGTTACCAGTAATATGATGGTGTACTTGCAGACAGTTATACAGAGTAAAAATAAAAGCACAATCGCTCTTCGATCAATATGCAAAGATCATATTGAACAAACATCCCGACTTTTACGATTTACTTTTACTATCAATGCACTGAGCCTTACGGACAGCTAAGGAGACAGTTGTGAATAGTCCCTAACACCAGTTTTGAATATATGACGTGTATGTGTGTGAGGAACTGACATTTGATTTGTATGGATGCATTTACCATATAACCTCAGTTTTGATCTAAAGGGCCATTCAAGTTTTTTTACCTCTCCAGATTGCACATACATATATACTTTCACTTTTTTTGTGTGTGTGTGTCCGATTTAATTTCCAGGAATCACGACTGTCAGTTAAGTCACGCAGTGCTGTAGTACAGTTAACAGGGCAACCTCTACTGTATGTGTGAAACCCAAGATACCAGTCTTTAGGATTCTGTTTCCGTGAAAGCGACCTGGGGTCAGTAATGTGTTTGTATTATATATATATATATAATCTATTTTTTTTTTTCATTTCAGACCAATTCTCATTATTTTCTTTGCATTTGATAGTAGTTTAGCTGATGCTTATGTTACAATTTGACTGATATTATATAAGTGTTGTTCTTGTATGTACGTCTAGTGAATGTATTGTAAATATATTCAGAACTTTTCATCTTACTGTAACATTTTGTTATCAACCTACAATGATTAAAGGGAGTCCCTGTTCATTAAAGACTATCAGAGGGAGTCCCAGGCTCCCCAGAAAGGACGACAATAACAAGTATTTTCCTTTTTTAAAAAAATGGTGTCTAAACATTTCTGTCAGTACTTTCCTTTTTCTCTGTATTCCGTTTTGCAGATAATTTGAGCTGTGAACTGAGTTTAAACAAATATATGTATAATAATCAGAATTGAGGCATGAAGGTTAATAAAATTGCATTTTGTATGTAACAAGACAAACCGTGCAGCCGAAAGAGAGTATTTTGTTCGTTGTATCGAGACGTTTAATCAAGGTTCCTAGTGAGATTTTCTTATCTTTCCACACACTCATATGCAAGTAAGTTGGAAATTTTATACATGTGACTAAATACATGAAAATACCTGATATTTATATGCATCCTGATTTGGCCTAAAATTTTATAACACATGTTCTGAAATGTCACAAATTTTACATTTATTGTTGAGAACGTTTTAAACAATAATTTTAGTTTTACACTATCAAAAACATTGCCAAATATTTTAGCTAGTGATTAAAACTAGTTTTATTTACATTAACAGGTTGTACTGCAAAGTGGTTTGGCACCCTCACTAAGAACTAATTTTTTCTTCCTGTAGAGGGCACCATTTGCTAAACCTCAGTCGTTTCTTCCCCCATCCCTGTATACCCGAGTCCAAGAAGTTCATATTAAAATAATTCTCTTCCACTCTATTAGAACAATTAAAGAAGAGATGATCATTTCGGGTCCACACACAGCTGTCAATAACACTGTCGTATCATAGTCAAGATATATGTTTGTCATAAAAAAATTTAAATACTTCATTTTTCTTCTTTTAGTGCATTGAATGGGTACAATAGAACCCATTACATGTCATATATAAAAGGTATCACAGCGCAGTAACTCAGCAGATCAAGTTATGTACATCACAGTTTAATATATTGTTCTGCACTGAAGTAACACAGAGAGAGAGAGAGAGAGAGAGAGAGAGAGAGAGAGAGAGAGAGAGAGAAAGAAAGAATTCACTGAGGGCTTTTAGTTTGTACCAGAAATGGATTTAGCATTATACATATTTTAATGACAGACTCCAGAATGTCTGACCTAAGTGAGCCATTGTGGGTACAATAAATGCACAATTATAGTACGGACTTATACCACTAATTATATTTGTTACTTTAAAGTCCATTGATTATTTCCTAAGTGTACTTTTTATCACCACATGTGAGTCATTGCATTTGGTATAATAACCTACCTTTAGCCTTCCTTATTATAAGCTACCAATTTGACCTAACAGACGACATTTCTAAAACTGCATTAATTTTTGCTTGGTTTTGTGAATGTTGTTCTTGCTGTGGATAGCTGTGAATATGACCTCTATTACATTGGTTACTAAATTTGTGTATTTATAAGAAGAAAATATATGGAAAAAGCCTAATTTCATTCCACTCTACTTATTTCAGCAACATTTTTTCATGCCATATTATTCGTGGTTTACTTAAGTGCACAAGTTTCACATGAACCTGCAGATGGACTTAAAGTGAATCGACCCCAATATGCTCCGGCTATGTGTGATGTCCCTTGTGCCATTCTCTTTGAAAACACTTCAAAAACACCGACTGCTGTTCCGTCTTCCCTGAAATGTATTGCAGAATACCAGCTCCAAAAGTATGGAACAACTGTTGCATCTAATATTGAGAAAATGCTTATGAAACAACAAATGGGATGTCAAATGACACGTGAATGCCTTTGCAGGGTGTTGTCTTTAATTAAAAATATCTTAAAGGGCATTCTGAAAGGACAGCAAGCCTCTACCATAAGCTCTATAATGATGTTATGCAGGTTCGACAGCTTAGTCACAGAGGGATTATTTGTGAATGTAAGGCAGTTGAATAAAATCACGTGTCTCTCTGTTGAACATGTTCTAACACCTGCCCAGAGCAAAGACGCTGCCATCTTTCTGCTGGCTATTTCCTACACGGCCTCCGTGACTCACCATATTCAATTCATTGTCGGTTTTTCGACTGTGCTTAAAGTAGTAAGAATTTCAGCCCTCTGTCTTCCAGGAGGAGACAGCAATCCTCACCCAGGGCAGCAAAAGAAATTAATCAGAAACAGATTCAGAATCAGGTTTATTCGCCAAAACACAAGTAGGCACAATCAGTGTTTAACTCTACCAGTCTTATAGTTGGGAACACAAAGCATAAGAAAAAGGGTGTAGAAAGTACCAGACAGGCCCCAATCAAAATTTTTCACGAACATTTAGGAACATCTGTAATATTTCTTTAATAACCAGGATGGGATCTTCAACCCACACAATCCACTGAGTGCAATAGAGAGGGAGAACTAAATAATACCAACTATGTTTCGTATTATTATGGGCTATATCTCTGATGAATAATCAGGATGTATTTCTGAATGACTTTTTCATAAAGGGTGCCTGGAAGGAGCCAACAGCTGCAGAACAGAGCCATTGTTGAATTTTTAGATCCATCAATTTGACCAGAAGACCACCTCAGTGGGGAAAAAAAAAAACAATAGAAAAAGTCATGGCTTTTTCCTGGGAAATCCGGGGCAGAGAAATCATATTAAGAACCACAGGGAATGAGGGGGAAGACACAGCTTTATAAAAATGTGGTGTTGTTGTCCATCCAAGGCTTAGCACATGATCACCGAGACCCAGATCCTGAAGTTTCTCCTTGTTTGTTGAAGTGGGACTCAGAGCTAGAAACACCAAATGCACGCCTTTTAAAAACAGGCTTGTTTCCACTGCTTCACCAGTTTAACTAAATAAACGAGCTCCGCTTTTAACCTGACTCTTTTAGGCATGTTAAATTTACATGCATTGTTTTCTCTTTTTTTAAATAAAGAATCGATCCATCGGCCATGTTACAAGACTTTTATCATCTGGGATGAAACTAACAGCCAGTACTAGAAAAGATAAAGTGTCTTGTTAAAGTTACAGTGTCATGCATATATATAGTCAAGAAGCTTGAATTGAGAAATAATGGTTTTAAACTAAGGAACAAAGCGAGATGAACTGTATTTTTGTCATATTTATTTATGTGTTCGTTTGTTTGTTTTATACGTTAGTAGTTAAGTTCCCAAGGAAGTTTAATTCCAAACTTCATAAGCAGGAATTCTATTGAAACAGCAATTTCATACATAACGTTTCTGGCTTAGGGAGTGGCACTGCAGCCTCACACCTCCAGAGTTGTGGGTTCGATTTCTGGCGCTCTGTCTCCATGGAGTTTGCATGTTGTCTCCGACTTCACATATGTTTCCTCTGAGTACTCTGGTTTCTTCCCAAAGACATATGGGTAGCTAGATTGGTGTCTTAAGATTTCCTGCAGTGAGTGGGTGTCCGGCAGTTCACAGTGTTTCTTGCCTCACGCACTGTAACTTCCTGGGATAGGCTCCAGGCTCACTACAACCTGGCAATGGCCAGCTTTTTAAGATTTTTAGCATGAAAAGAATGCATACCATTCCTTTGTGTAAAGTATTAACATTTTTTAAACAATAAATGTAACATTCAAACCACGGGTGTTCAGCTCAGTAGGTGAGAATACTATGTCTGTGATCAGAAGGGTCACCGGGTCAAATCCCTGGGACAGTAAAGTGATCTCACTGATGGACTCTTGAGCAAGAGCCTTAATCCCCAGTTGCTCCAGGGACTATCTGAACCTGCTTTCACAAAAAATGCACATCACTGTGAATACAAGTATCTGCTAAATAAGTAAAAATATGTTTTTACTTATTTTTTTAACCTTTAAAGTTGCATGAAGAATCTATGACCAAGACAGCGTAGAGCACATGACTGGGGTGCATGCTGGATGGGATGGGGGCCATGTGCAACTCAGTGGATTAGGACTCTGTGATCGGAAGGTCACCAGTTTGAATCCCAGGGCCGGCAGACTGATACTGCTGTTGGGCTCCTAAGCAAGGCCCTTAGCCTCCGGTTATCCAGGGTCACTGCATACTGACCCTGCACTGTGACCCCGCAAGCTTGCTCTCACCTGTCTCTCTGTCTCCTGGAGAGCAAGGTGGCATATGAGAAAAGACAATTTTCACATCTCTAAAGTATCTCTATTTTATTTTAATAAATTAGTTATTTCTACTTAATATCATGTGAATGATATCCTCTTTAACATATCACTCAGATTGATTAACAGTGCTGAAATAAAATTGCGTAATTCTGACACCAAATTGAACAGGTTTACCATAATAGTTTTCCATTCTCTTATGCTTCGGATTACAAACTCAGATTTGTCTGTATAAGAGGCTCAAAAACTCAAAAAGTTGATAACTGTGCTTTACTGTGCAGATTTTTATCCAGACACACACACATACTAAGAAACAGCAGAAAAGTAAGCATATTTTATGAATACAGATTTAAATACACTTAAAATAATTAGATTGTCTTGTTAACAACTAATCTCGCATAGAGTAGGAAAAAAACATTTAACCTCTGTGCTGACTGACTTTGATATTAAATATCTAAATCACAGCCATAAATTTAGCCCTTGAGCGGCTAAAATATTTAATCATTGTTTACCAAAGGGGCTGTTTGATTACTCCAGAATGAGCACAAGAGACTGGACAAATAGGGTGACATACTGTGATAAAATGTTTGTACAAAACTGATTTATTGGCAAAAAGTAATAAATGTTCTAAATCTAAATATTTCACATATGCAAACACAAACAGACAGATAGTAGATGTTTATAGATACGTCTGATACTAGAGAAAAACATGAATCTACTTTTTGTTTAATTTTCACTGGAATCAATGTGCTGCGGTGTGTTGGCGACTACCCAGGGTTTATTCCTGCCTGTGCCCATTGTTCCCGGGATAGACTCTGGCCCCCCCCGCAACCCCAGTTGGGATTCAGCAGTTTCAGGAAAGGGATGGATGGATGGATGGATGGATGGATGGATGGATGAAATCAATGTGCAAATAGGACACAATAAGTTGTGCGTTTACTTGCAAAAACTGTAGCATATAGTTTCCTATGAAGCAAACCTTCTGGACAGTGTGAAACCTTTAGTTTTGTAAGGATTGGTTAACCAGCCTAAACTGTACAGGGGTACAGTGAAGGAGGTATTATTGGGCAATGGTTCACAAATAATAAGTCTTCCATAAGTGGTGTTGGCTTTGTGGGGTGGGATACTTAAGGATTGCAAGAGACTGTATTTAGATAATGTAATATTAACCAAGCACCATTTCTATTATCTAATTATAATTCACTTAATATATCATGCCATAATTCAAGTTCCAACTAAATATAATCATGTAGTATAGTACACATATATCAATGTATCATACGATCTGAAACTGTGATACTAGTATACTCTTACCTTTTTATACGTTACATTTTGAGAACAGTCTCCATACAACCCAAAGGGAACAGCTATACTCAAAAAGTATAACTGTCATGAGTATAAGATGCTGAAATGATACTTGGTTTCTTCAGCATAAATCATTCCACCCTTACTGTTCAGTTTTCACATTTAGTAGTGACAGGTCCGACAGTATGATTAATCAATAGGGATCAGTGAATGGAAGCAGGGGTCGGTGATGCAGAAAATATAGGTACATACCAGATCCTTCACGCGAGGAAGCAAAAAGGCCTGGGAGGAAAATAAGACATAGTTATCACACAAAGCTTTTAGAAGAGATTTGGCTGAGTGCAAACTGTATCATATCATATCATATCATACCATTTCATAAATTTTCCATACCTGCTTGTCCTATACAGATTTATGGGGATTCAAGAAGCTATGGGCGGAAAACTGGGAATAATGTAGGATGGGGCACCAACCCATCACAGGGCACACACACACACACACACACACAGACAGGTTTGTAATTATATCTTTGTGGGGACTCTCCATTCATTTCTATGGGGAAAACTCTAATCTCAATATGACAACCTTAACCCATACCCAGCCCTAACCTTAACCATAAGTAACCAAACAAAACAATACAAGACTTTTGCCATTTTTTAGTTTTTTAATTGCATTCATAGATCTTTGTTGGAAACTGAGAAATTGTTCCCACAATGTCAAAATGTAATTTTTTTGCAACTCCAATTCACCTTAGCATCATCCTGTTGTGTCGAATCGTGTCGTGTCATGTCACATTGCATCAGGTCGAATCACATCACATCTTTTGTGACAAATTGCCACTCATAGGGTAAGCACCGCTTTAGTCTTACCTAATTGCATTTCAGCATTGGGGTCGTTTTTAATTGGAAGGTTGTGCTTATATGCTATGTCGAGGACTTCAGCTCTAATTGAAAGCTTTGTTGTGTCTAGCTCACTTCGGGACAAGTTATAGCAATTTAAAATGCTAAAGATTCCAATAGCGCCCCAAGACATGCAGTTAGGCTAATTGGTGCCTGCAGATTGGCCCAAGTGTATATATCTGCTCTGCGACAGACACCTGCCTAGCATCCCATGCCTGGGGTAGGCCCCCCCCCACCCCAACCCTATCAACGATCAGTGATCAGACGATCTTGTTCCCTACCATGACACCAGGCTTTTCTTTTTTTTTTGTCATGTTCCATGCCTAGTCTGGTGTGTTTTCCCTGCACCAGTTGTACTCAGTGACTTGATGAGAAACCTCAGGGAATCAGATGGTATTATGGGATCAATAACAGAGCAGTGGGCAATCAAATTCCCACTATTTATTTATAGAATTTCATTTTTGGTTATCATTGGCATTACTATAAAGGCGTATGATTGTCAGACGATCCGTAACTAAGCACTATGTTATATTTATTTATTTAAACAAAATATATAAAGCCCCAAAGTCAAAATAAACCATGTCCTTTGCAAATCAGTTGCAAAAGTGTATTGCCAACCTGCAGTGCTTAAACAGCTGTAAGTGATCTCCGTAAGTTTACTCGTGCTTCAAGGCTATTTTGTAGGAGGAGTAGGTATTTCATCCTTGAGAGCAATATAAAAAACAGCATATTTTGCACATTGTCACCTTGTTGGGCTGCGTTAATACTAATAATTATAACATGATTATATTTGAAAAAAACATACTTCCTTCCTAGTCTTACCTTACAGATGCCCTCTTTTGTTTTACTTGAGCTCAGGGGCCATTAAGCTCCTGAATAGGTTACGAGAATCCCTCCACCCTTGCCCAGGAGGAGGAGGAGGAGGTCTGGAGTTTGAGAAGAATAACGTTCACGCTGAGAAGCTCTGATGTAGGGGAAAGTGGAAGGAAAGAGAAGGAAAAGGGCTGTAGGAGGAAACCTCAGGAGGAAAGATCTGCGCTGTTTGACTGAATCTATAAACACTAGTTTGTTTGTCTTTGACATCTGATGCACATTATGTTACGTTCTTGGGTTATTTCTGTGAATCAGCCAAGAACATATGTGGAGCTGAAAAGTCCCCATTTTAATCATAAAGCTGTACATTTTCAGCGTGCAAAAAAAGACAGAGTGGCCAAAATACCATGACTATAACAATGCGAAAGTTTTATTTTTAAACTTGCAGAAGTGGCTTCTCACCTAGACCAGGCCAAACGGCAGAAGCACCTAGTGTGTGATATGTGTGGTTGCCCTAACATTGTAATTTTTGCGTATTCATTTAATTGAATTTTTCTACTAAAAAATAATTGTAATACGGTTTTCTGGTGGAGAGCATACCTTTTCAACATTTCATTTAAAAACAAACGCCATCATCGCTGCAGCACTTGACTCATATTAACGTGCTATTAATCAGATGATTCAACATTTGCTTCACATATTGTTTTAGAGGCACCACGGGGCTGTGGGCCGGGTTCACAAATGCTGAATGCATCCAGTAAAAACAAGACAAGCACCGTAATTTTGTTATATTAAAATCCCAGGTGTGAATGATTTATTTAATGGAAGTTGTCCCAAATAAACATTTAATCTTAATTAAAACGACTAAGCCCTTAGCAAGGCATTGAACTCCAACAGGACTAGTACTGTTTAAGAATCGGTATTTTTCTTTCAGTTTAAGCAGTTTCAGACACATACGCATTACCTTGGACGGGTTTATCTTCAAGATTTTTTTTTATTGTTTGATGTATACCAATAAAACTTGAGTAATGTATTACTTCAAGACTTTGAGACCCTTAACCACCTACTATTGTGTGTACTCATTAATCAGCAACGTCTGATAACATTGATAGCTTGTTCTACACTGGCTAGCAGCAAGCACAAACATAGACTTGCACTCAAATATCCATCATTCACTAAAATCACTAACAACAGGGCGGTATCAGTTTTGAAACTATCCTTGAAAAGCAGCAATTCTAAATGCTTTTTTTGGTGCAATTGCTAGTTAGGAGGATAAGAACACTTTTCTTGGTCTCATTGTCTCATGGTCTCACAAGAACACATTCAGAAATAAAAACACAAGATTAGGTCATTTCCAGAATAGTAGTGCAATACTTATTTACTTTGAAATGTGTGCTTTAAGAATATATGGAACCTACACAGCACTGCACAAGATAGTAACTTCATTTTAAATAAATATGCCCCCCTTTTCTGCATTTACAGCACACGTCATACTTTAATCGTTAAGTGTACAAGCTCTCAGTTTATTTGGCTCCTGAATCATACTAAAGTTTATTAATACTATCACTAAAAATTAAAAGAAGTCAATACCATGGCTCAGTGCGCATAAGGAAACGGAAACAATAACTGAACACGACTGAAAACTAAAAAATTGATTTTATTGGGCTTTTTTTTTTGTTCGGTTTCAAACAGTAATGGATGCACGAGACAGCCATTTCCTCGCACGTTTACACCAATATTTCTACAAGAATAAAATGGAAAATAAGAGAAATCAATTAAAAAACAAAATGGGAGCAGGGCAGTGGAAACATTTGCCCGTTTGTTTCGGTTAATGGTTGAGCAACCAACACTTCTGAAAAACAGTATTTACACTGCATATCAAGTATTTACATTAAGGCATTGTATTCAAATAACATGATTTATTCTTACTTGTCCAATTACCTATGCTATGTAATAAATAAGGACAATGGCAGCTTTACGGTGAAGGATACATTGTTTCATATGTCAAAGCTAAGAACAGATGAAATCCCGAACCAATTTAACAGCTTATTATGACCACCCCAACAGAAAGCATCTTAAAGCAAATTTCCAAAGTAGCCTGTATGAAACTCTTGTTATGCAAGAAGGCACTTAGGAAGAAATGTATTTTCAGAATGCATATCACAATTAACTGTTAATGTGGCATTCTACAATCATTTGGCTTCATAATGTCTAAAGTAATGCTTAAATAGCATGCATTTACAGAGATCTGTACAAATTACACACTGGTTATCAGTTTGTTACAATCCCTTCTGAATATGACTTTTAAATACACTGCTGTACTATGCTGCTGAAAACCAGAAGAGACAATATTTCACGTGCCGCAAGAAAAACATTTCTCCAGTGTGATAAAAGATTGTTTTCCAGTTTACTAGTGTGAAGAAGAGGCAGTAAAGCATACGGTATTTACACAAGAATAGTTAGGTTGTTTAAAACATAATGACCGAAGAACACTGCTCATGTTTGCCACTTCTAAAATTTAAATATCAGATCAAATCTCCAGTCTTACACTTTGCTACATTTTAAAAGCAAATTTAGTGTCACGAGGCCAGCAATGCTCTTTGGTTTGCAGTGGGGTACAGTTTGTGGGCTTCACGATGCCAGTATACTGCAAGAATCTCTAAACTCTTATTTAAAATAAAAAAAAGAATAGCATAACTGACAAAATGCTGTTTCAGTCAAAACACCTAACCATGATCTGAAGTAGCACTGGTCAAACATTTCACTACTAATTTCTATAATTAGGTCGAGGTCTAATTGCAGGTGTCCATGTGAAATAAATAGTTAATTCCCTTGATTGTTCGTTGTCTATACACATAAAAGCTCAATCTACCACTTTCTCATGAATATTAAAGAGTTCTCTATCCTAAAAGTAAGTAGAGAAAAAACAGGGCAACATAATTAGCATGACAAAAATAAGTGGTGCACCGTTTATTCTTATATGAACTTATTTTTCACGTGAAATTCATTTTAATTTGAGAAAAGGAGTAGCGGAGGCTGTGAGGTATACAACTAAAAAGAAACACAAATACAGTATACAATTATATAGGACAGGGTCTGCCATTTAATTCTCTCACTGAAAACAGTAATAGGTTTAACAGTTTTGTGAAATATCCATAGATCCATCTGCTAACCACGTATCCAGGAAAGCACAAAGGCTGGTTGTGCCTGGGGCCTATTCCAGGAAGCACAGGGCACCTCGGACAGGCCGGACCGGACAGACCAGTCCATGGGAGGACAGAAACTCACAATCACGTACCAAGTGCAGTACAGAAACACTAATTCCCCTAAACCAGTCTTTGGACTGCAGATGGGAAACACAGAGCCCAGGGGAACACTGCAGAACATGTAGAGAACATGCAAACTCCACAGAACAGAGTTCTGAGCAGAGGCAGGATTTGAACCCTCAACCCTGGAGGTACGAAGCAACAGCGCAACCCACTGAGCCACCGTTACCGCCCATATCGCAGAACGAAATGTGGTGAAAGTCGGTTGACACAGCTGCTTGAAGGCTACTCATCTGCAACTCCGAAAGAGATCAATTTCCCATTTCCAAAACAGACACAAAAGCACGTTATAAGAGACCAACATCAACAAAGTCAAGCCTCCCCCCAAAAGAGTGATAAGAACACGCAAGACTTGAGGGAAAGCGGCTGGGTGGCTGGTGCTCTAGTTCTGATGCCTCTTCATGTGGAGGGCCAGGTGGTCGGAACGTGAGAAGCTGCGGCTGCATACGGCGCACTGGAAGGGCTTGGCTCCAGTGTGTTTCCGGAAGTGGCGAGTTAGCTCGTCGGAGCGGGCGAAGCGCCAGTCGCAACCTGCCCACGTGCACTTGTAGGGCTTTTCTCCTGAAACGGCAACAGATACAAAACGTGAGATCATCACCACAATCCGTCAAAGCGAACCCATCCATCTATCTATCTTCCGACCGCATATCCTGGCCAGGGTTGCAGGGTCAAACTAAACAAATTAAATAAATAAAAAGCCAGTAGGCAGTGTTTAATGGAGTGTTTATGGACAGGGAATTCTTACCACTATGCTGCAAGTCCAAATTAGGACGGAATTAATTCTAAACCACTGAGTCACTGTATTAAAGCTCTAAAACTGAAATAATATAGTAAACAGATAAATAAAATAGACAGATGCAAGTTTCTTTGGACCAAAGACCAAAGCAAATAAATAATGTAAGGGCAATGGTATTTTAGGTTTACCAATCCTGGATACCGACGTGTCACCAGTGTTGGCTCAAAGGCCTCAACAACAGTGTGGTCTCCAGGGAAGTGAGATTTTAAAAAGCCCCCATTATGAATGTTACCATACATTCACGGTTTTTGTTTTTTTGCTTTTCTGAAAAATGGCTTTGCTTGATAATAGTTAATGCTTAAGCACACACACACAAAAAATTCTTTTACCCAAGTTATTTATTTTAAATATGAACCCTGCGACAGGTGACCCCTTTTCCTCCATTGACCTAGTCATTTTCAAAATAATAATAATAATAAATAATGTATCTATGGTTTCACAATAAACATTTGAAACTGGAGATTAAATACTGTAATTTAACGCTGCTTTCACATTTTCAATAATATTTACTCTACTCGTGCCAATATTCTAGCAATACAGCACATGCTTACGCGAGTCATAATGGAGTTTAATGAGAAGGTACGCGGGGAGTGCTCTGGTGGAACCAAACAGTATTTGGCTTTCCCAAGGCAAAACCAAAACACCTTAAAGCCTGTTGAACATGAAGAGACAAAACTATGAATGCTTTTATGGAAGGGTGCCGACATAAGTCACAACCACACAAAACCTACTGCTGTTTTCCTTCCACTGAGTCAGGTCAAGAGTAATCCCATCTTAAAATAGAATCCAAACCAAACAAAACTGATTGTCAAACTGGAAATACGCAACATACAGTACTGTAACTACCAGAAAATATAAAAGCAAATTTGCCTAGGGTATAAATCGCTTCGAAGCGTCGCTAAAGGATATGACAAAGAGCTTTGACAAAAAGAGCTCACACGGCCAATTTAAATCATGTGACTGCTAGTTGACACAGAACCACTGCTCTTCTTGAATGGGGCATTTATTTTTAAGTTAATAATACTGAGCAACGTTATCCTAGTGCATCTTTCAGAAGGTCTTTCAACCTTATGCAGCACAACAAAAGGAGTCAATATGATGCAGATATGCATATTGCTTCAGCAAAGTAAATTCAGTTAGGTAATGACAAACTAATTGTTTGACATCACAACGACAGAAATACAGGTATTCTAAATAGAGACTATTAAAGGCGACATGCATTAACTTGTTTGGACTATAAATGGAAGACAAACTGCCTGAAGCACTTTCCACTGCAGTAGACAGACACAGCTCTCTTTATCAGAGGTGATTATCAAGCCATTGTGAAGACCTTTTCAGATTGGCATAAGCCACCTCTCCAAATATTTCAGATAATGACTGTTGATAGAGCAGCTACAGAATCTCCCAGCATGCCGCTTGGGGAGAAACTGTGAAGATGCAGAACTCAAGAGACTCTCTCAGCTGCCCTATGTCTTGACTACATTCTCATGGTTTGTTTAATGTAGCAGGAGTTTTTATCTCTTTTAAAACAATGTATAACAATGTATGTGATATCGGAACGTCCCACAGTAACTTTCTACTTGCTAATATCAATGGAATTTATAAGGACTATGTCACCATCAATCCCATTGCCATTTTAAAAGTTATAATTAATGGCTAACAATACACCTAAATCCTTAGATGACTCAATAAATAAATGCTACCCTTTACATGCACGCCACTGGTATTTCAAGCAGCTGCATAAATCCTTTTATAAATTCACCAACCATATAAAATACAGAATGAAAAATGTAGTTTTTATATAAACATATTTTAGATTCCATACATACATACATACATACATACATACACTCGCACAAGCACGCACACACATATATATAATTTTAAAAACTATTCAAACTAATTATACAATAAGTTACAAGGTTAATGTTAAAATTGTCAAAGAAGGTGCTTATTTAAACTTAAGATGTGCCCAAATTTAGAATATTTTGAAAATGTTTGCGGATTCCTGTCCTTCATGCTTAAACAACTCTTCATGGGATTTTTGGTTTGAAAAACAACAAGACTTGCAGCTATTGTACAGGTATGAGGTACACTATGCTGGTTGCTTGCATTTGGCAAAAACGATTTTTTATTGGAAAAAACTGAATACTGGGTTATAAAACCTCATAACACGGGAACTGACAAAGATCTCATCTGAGGATCAAGATGTCACCCATTAAGCCGTGTGCTTCAGCTTCCTTTGTGCATTTTTGCAATTACACCACTGTAATGTGCACGCAAACTCAAAGTCTGCATATCAAGTATCACGCCCAATTCTAATCCCAACAACAATAATGCCTTCAGCGCTCTGAGGTGAAGCAGATTAGCCTAAACTAACCACTCTTCCCTCTAGATAAAACACGGGCAATTCCATTTGGTAAATTGACAATGTTAAGTGCTAGGAGAGCAATAACTGGGAAATACACAGCTTATTATAAATTGTAATAGCATCATGCATTAAAGAATTAGTTTTCTTTATGAAAAGGCAAACCATTGTGGGAATTTTTTTTTTTAATTTATACTGTGTAGTGATTCAAGCAATTAAAAGATATATTTGAGTTAAAAAGAATAAAAATCTCTACAAATGAACTATAGAAAGAGGAAATAAATTTGATGAATGGCTTCATAAGGGGGCAGCATCACTAATACGCAATTTATTAGCACTCTTATATTGATAAACTATATTAAGGTTTAAGTAGTGTGTCGATGCCAAAAGTCAACTTCTGCCTAGAATCGAGACACAGATGAACATAAATCACAAGTGTCTGCCGTGTGTAATTAAATTTACGGAAGGGAGAAAAGAACCTTACCTGTGTGAGTCCTTAAATGGGCTTTCAGATGAGAGGACTTGGTGTAAACCTTCTTGCATCCTGGTGTAAAAGATGGTAAAATGCCATTAGTCCTCCTTCGTTAAAGCAATGTAAATCACAGCCACAAATAAGAGACCAAAGCAATTTCATGTTAATAAATTACATCACGCTACATTCCATTATTGCGCTTTTATGTATAAAATGCATCATTGCAGTGACTTGTTTATAGATAGATATTTAAAATAAGTGTTCTGTCTGATCATAAGGATGCAGTGGGATTCAGTAGCTGTTTGAAGGCCATTTCCTGTAATTTTTTTTTTTTATTTTTATTTTTAAAGAGTTGGTAAAAAGCCTTAGCTACGAATTAATAATTCAGCATCAGGTCTTGGCAGATGGGTTAACAGCATTTCCTTCACAGTACAAACTGATGAAAATACTGTTGTGACCACAAGCAGCGCAGAAGTAGAGGAGAAAATGGAATGAAATGCATCTGTTGTTTACCTGGAAAGTCACAGTGGTGTATCCTCCTTTTCTCCAGGTCCGGGTTCGTCCGACGATTGTACTTGCCGGGCAGGGATTGTGGGGCTGCAGACAGGGTTGGTGAAGCACCTGAACTGTTGACCACCAGTTTGGAGGCAATGCTGGCAGCGTATGAGGGGGGTGGGGTGAAATTCTGCATGAGCTCTTTCTGCCTGTCTGGGCTGCCAGGCTCGGAGTTGGGAGGAGAGGGTGGAAAGTAGGCAGGTTTCTGCTGCTGGTGCTGGACGAATGGAGCAGGCAGCGGGAAGGCGCCGCCACGGACGCCGCAGAAGCGTTTCATGGTGCTCTGCTCGTCAGGCAAGTGCAGGTCGCTCATGGTGGAAACGGGAGAGTCCATGGGATTACTGCGGTGAACATCCGCACACGCGTGGCTCCCGGGAACAGGGATGTCCATCTCAGAATTCAGGAGCTGGAACAAGGGGCCATCTTGGTTGATGTCAAGAGACGGCATCTCCTGCTTGACGAAGACGCTATCGAAGTCCCCCGCAGGGGGCGGACTGAAGATACTGGTGAACTCAGGAAGTGCGGATGTGGGGTTGCCGTGGGAGCAACTGGGCCGCATGAAGGATGGCATGGGCTCAGCCTTCACGGTGGTCCTCAGGGGCCTGCATAAACCAGTCCGCAGGTAAGTGATGTCGGGGAGGAAGACGTTCATGTTGATGCTGTAGGGGGAGCCTGACTCTTCGGTAAAGAATTGGTCCATCATTGACATACTTTCTCTGAGTGACTTCTTGTCCTCTGGCATAACATGGGGTTGAGCCGCCAGGTATCTGTCCATCTCCAGATTCGCCTGAAAAGGAAACAAAATCGGAATATAAAACCAGGTATTAGATATATAGTATTTTACGTGGAATGATGCAATGCTGTGGTGTCATAAAGGGTAATACTTCAAAAGAAATATTTAAGCGAACATAAACTTAAAAAAACAACAGCATGCATATAACATTGGTTGCAGGATGAGAGGTTTAAAAAATCGCATCTCTAGTAAAACATAGAGAAAGATTCATGCATGAGATGATGTAAGCCATTTCGGGTTAACGAACGTAAAATGTGGCGTCTTAAAACGTTAGTTATAATCGCATCAGGACTAATGAATATTGCATCATTAAAAATATGTAAAAACAACACACTGGCGTACTGCAATATTTACAAAGCCTGTTATTACCCAGGGGAGTTTAACTGTAACAACACGGGCCTACTCATTTGTTATGACTCCTATTCATAAAGTCGGTCTAAAAATTGCTCTGCAAACTATCCATCATCCACACTTCTGTTTTTTCCTAGCCGCTTCTCAGCACGCAGCGATAACACGAACGGCAAACCGCGCACTTCTAAACAAGCACGGGCGTATTTCACCGCGAAGGTTCTGGGGGGGGGGGGATAAAAGCAGAAAGATCAACTAGCAGTTAATTGTAATTTAGACGATTTTTCTATTGCGGATAAATGTCATTTGCCGCGAAATAAATGCGGGCAGCTTGACAAACTATGCGAGTGTAACACTAGACTTGACATGCTGATCTCCAAACAGACATATCATCCTGCAGAAACGCATGTAGGTGGAAGACGCCCTGATACGTTACTAGTCATCCGTAAAACATTTATGAAGTACTCTTCAATTGGCGTTACATTCCCCCGTCTGTTGCAAAAAAAAACAGCGCTCTACATAGTAAATCTGACATCAGATTCTTGTGACCAATGAAACATATATACAGAAGCGTTTATTTAAAAGGTTTATTAATAATGTCACTCCCCTCCACGCTCATGTACACACGCAACTGTAGCACACAGATATTAAAAATATGATTAACGCCAGGCGCGATCAGACGTTTAAAGGGGAATCTCAACAACGTGCGGGACAAAAAACGAAACAGAAAAGAAAATAATAAAACATTTCCACCAAAGCGACTGCGCTATTGGGAGTTATCTCTGCGAGCTATGGAAATCCATTCTGAATTTAGATCTTCCAGCTGTTCGTTGGACACGTATCTCTTTCACAAGTTTTCTGATTAAGGTCGGCGCTGCTGGGAGGTTTCACCTCCGCCTGCGAGCCCTAATGTGCGGGCCAGCGGAGTCAGTTGTTGACGGAATGGCAGTCAAGTGACCAGCGGGCAGTCAGTGGCTGCCAGGCGCGGAGTTTCAGCGAGCCGCCTATCCCCGGCAGTACTTGGAGGGCTAACCGTAGGCTTATTGTGTCATTACTGAGCATTTCTCTAACCCAAACACGAAGGCGAACAAAACCCACGCTGCGTGGACGCGCACGTATTTCATTTTCGTAAATGCAGTACACTCACGCATCACACCTCCAAACGAGGCGCAGATGCTTCCCCAGACAATTGTGCTTCACATTTCTATTTTTAAAACTTGCATTTCTCCCGTACGTTTCCCGTCCCCCCCCCCCCTCCCTTCCTTTTTTTTTTTTGTAAATATCAGAATACAGTTTACCTGCACGTAGTCGTTAGATAAAGCAATCCCGCTCATTCGGCTATTTGTATCCACAGCAAACAACGTCGAGTCTTCCCCCTGGAAACCGTCAGACGGCGCAGGTTTCACTTGTGTGTAAAACGCCTCTTCTTGCCCCGGAGACAAGGCAGCAGTCATCGGTAGAACAGAAGTGGCCATACAAAAAAATAAACGGGCTTATATAAGAATTGCCCCCAACATAAAAGACTTAAATTTCAGAAACGTGTTTCGAAATATGCCGTGTCTACAGAGGGGCTAATAATGAAACAGCTTGCAGACAGTTAATGGGAGACCGTACGCTTTCCCTTGACCGACGCTGAGCTTTACTTGTCAAATTACGTACCAGTTAGTTTTCTATGCTTCCAGAAGGGGCGGGGCCGAGCATTCTTTCAATTGTAGCGATACGCCTTTCACCGCGAGCCTTTGAACCGCGCGCGTTCCCCACTGACTTCAAAACAATGTTTTTCGAGGCGTCACAGTCGCGCGCTGCCATGACCCGCGAGCTTCAGAACGAGCGGACACGAAAAACAAGTTTTTCGGGCCGCATCACTGTTTGTCACGCGAGCTCGACCATTAGAAATTAAACGGTGATTTACACGTAATTTCAGAACACGCCCGGATGCTGAATATGGTTTCGACGCGTACGTCCCCAAATATTGACAATTACTCCTGCGATGCGTCTTTGCTTTGCGCGTAGTGAAGAAATTAGTGGAACAAACAAGAAATCGGGGCAAATAAATCCGCGTTGAAATGTACTGCAACGTAATACGCTTCACTTGCTCCTTAATCTTCAACTCAAGTTAATAACATTACAGGTTATTTCAATAACCACGGTCAAGTAAAAACGCAACAGGACAATTTCCACATTTAAGCATGTAATTTTAAGAGCAGTGTTTGACGTTATACCAAAGTACCCGAACCATTATGCCATTTAAAAGCCATTTTAATCAAAGGCAATGTCATGTATGAACTATTTTAATAAAGGGCGATGTACAGTGTGACAAAGCAGTAAGACAGCTCTGGGGTTCTGAAAAAGTATAATTTCCCATAGCCATGTGAATGGCTTTAATAGAAATAACAGGTTAGACAGGTTCAGTTGATCAAGAAATCGCTTGTCCATAAACCAAAACAATGCTCACATCATATATAAAACTGGGGGAGTATATTAGCCTTACAACATAACTTAAGATAATGTGCAAAACAGAGCAAGAAATGAAATTAAGGCAAGTTAATTAAAAGAGAAAAATCCTCCCCAAATGTACTTTGATTCATACAAATTAGGAAAATTATCTAATCCTGCAAAATGAAGTTAGTCTGTCATTTAGACTGGTGCTTCAGTTTTCGGTACCAGTCTGGGGGTTCTTTCTTTGTCTGGGGAAAAAATGTGAAATTGACACATTTAATTATTACAACAAACCAACTGAAGCACTAAATTGCACAAAGTGTCGTCTATGCATACCTTAAGTTAAATTCAAATAACGGCACAGTATTTCACATTTTCAGCATAACCCAACAAATGTTTATTAAACCAACTAAATTACATATTACAAAATAACAAATCGAGCTTAAAATCAGTTAAAATAATTATCTAGATGCCTACTCAGAAAAGTGTTAGTCCTATTGCTTTAACATGCAAAAGATGAGAAAATGTATGATCATAAATGCCATTTTAAAACCTGTATAAATTGTTTTTCATTTTTACTTTATTACCCCAACTACTCTGGAAAATGTTTTGACAAACCTGTGTCTATATAGTAGTTTGCTCCATACAAGTCAACCAAACACACAGCAAAAGCGTGTTAAAATGTTTTGCTCTGGGCTTGTTTGTTTAGGGTATCTGGAGACTAGGTTGTTATGCTCACTACTGTTGATGTGATGTCAGCCTAAACACTGAAATGCAAGTCCACAACATTACAGAAAACAAACAATATATATATGGGTAAAACGTTTACTCACAAACACTGTTGGTTTTGGTTTGGGCTCATCATAAACCTCATCCTCCGCACTTTTCATCGGCCCTTTAGACTTATAAGCTGAAGATCCAGGTGTGACGTTAAGCTGAGGTGGCAAGATATTACCAGTCTGCCTCGAACGCATCCGGATGAGAACCTGCTTCATGACAGACAATTCCTGGAAAGTGGAGATGACATAAGATGAAATCAGTTGGAGAGGTACAGCCTGGAAAAGATTACCTCTGAAAACATATCACTGTATCCACACAAAGACCACAGACTAATCCGCTGCAAACACTATTATGGTTGCTATTCCCAAAGTTGACTTTTGTTAAAAGAATAATTGCTTTTGCAGATGGGCCGTGAGACAACATCTACATGTGGCAGTAGAGACATTAAATTTAATGCAATGTGGATTACATTCAATGAATTATTGAACCGGCACTTGCCAATACAGACATCTCACATAAGGCATATGTGGCTCCCCTTAATTCACTTCCCTTAGCAAAGTGTGGCCCTATGTTCAATCCATGATATTACTGAGTCCCACAATCATGTCGGTGGTTTAGCCACAAACTTCATTCTTTTGAGTTATACCGACCAGCAGTTATCCATTTCATGCTGTTGCACGTTGTCCCCCAAAAGCCACTTGAAAACCTGGTACTAGTGCTTTACGTGGGTATTACAGCCCATCCTATTGGTGTTACCAATTTATTAAATTACAAAATAATGCATATTATGTAAAATATAATAATCCCTTATGTGATCATAGTAGGTTGTTTCAGGGACCTAGTATTTACCCAGTGCTATTTTTTTCCTTTTCTTGAGTTAACTTAAAAATAAATCTTTGAATGCTGGTTGAATCATTCAAGTGTTAAAAACATCAGATAATTAAAAAAATAATGCATAAAAGATTTGTTCAGTCTTTCTGGACGATACTACAATCCACATTTTTAACTTTCTGATGAATCCATTTGATCTACGGACACTGATGGAGAGAGACATTTTCAAAAGAAGAGGAGACAAAGCTGCTTGGGTGTGGACTTCAAATACATGTATTGTCACCACAGAGTTCGTAGTGATGCAGGATAAACACAAATGCTTTGCAAAGCAAGCGGCAGAACTGGACTGATCACTTCACAATGCAGCAAAGGCATTAAGTAGAATTTATTACACACATATAATTTTAATATTAACGCTAACATATTTAACCATTAGACCTACCTTGAAAAAAAAAAATAGGCTGTTAAAAATATCCATAAAATACTGTTGACATATGTAATAATACACAAATAAATGGCTACAATAAATAACATCACATGCCATGTAAGAGTTTCAAGAAAAGGCCATCTGTGAACTGACAGATAATCAAGTGCATTCTGTACTTAATGTCCATTAGAATAATTGCCTTGAATGCGTAATCATTTTCTCTATCAATTCTGTGCCTCTTCTAGGTTGAGACCAGTCTCCGAGTCATTTAATATTTCTATTTATCGCTGCCGGACCATATGCGCTGGCATGTAAAAAAGCTCACTGCAGCTGTCTGTGTGGATTGCATACTTTATGCCAACATGCCACTGGAAGTTGTAAAGTCGGCAAAAATTATGCCAGGGGGAAAATAGATATACTATAAATGCATTATCAGCTACACTGTCTTTCATATGAAGTTTTTCACAGATATTCTATTGTTATAGTTTATTGGTGGAAAGATGTGTCAAATTCTGGTAGGGAATAAAAAAAGATCTTGAAATTAAATGAATAAAAGTGAATATATTTTAGGTCTTTAAAAATCATTAAAAATTGAGAATGCACGTAATTCCACATTACTGCACAGACTGAACAAAATGTTTATCAAAATGTTAGACAACTCTCATATATCCATAGTGTGGGATGTCAGTTGACAACTCTAGTCGCACAACATTCCCATTTAATTCCTGCCTGTATAAGTACAAGGCAAGCAAAGTCCAATGTATCTGGATGTTTAAAGCCACCTGAAATAAGAACGTTCACATTTTATGTTAGAAACACACATTGATAACATCCTGTGAACCAGTATTCTGTAAAATGTAACTTGTTCAAACAAGAAACTGTTGCTATGGGCTTGTGTGTTTATACAGCAGGTGAGATGTGATGATGCGACAAAGCTAACAGGCCAAAACCAGCCGTCTCTACACTTGCTATCTGGGAGAACCACCCTTTAAACAAACCATACCATATCTTGCAGGCAAAATAAGATTACGGACATGTGAATACAAGGAGTAATTACACCGTAGACTATAAACATGTGCATTTTCAGTCTCAGAATCTTTCAATATTTTTGTATAAATATAACTACAGAACCGAAAGTAATTGAGCATAAAAAACAGGTTATGATTTTTAATGATTTTTCTTTATTAGAATTTGTCTTGTTATTATTGTTATTATTATAATTATGCATTTATTTTAAATGCACAGATTATTATCATATTTTCTGATTGTTACAAACATATTACTAATCCCAGGGATCAGTTGAATATGTAGATATGACAATTACAGAGAGATTCCAGAGAAATCCTACAGGGTAATTCACCTTTACTGTGCAGCTCACCAACCATTACATTGATCATACTTGTTTTATTGGAAAGTTGCAGAAAAATTCAAAACGTGTTTACAGTTACAGTAGTAAATCTGATTTTTCCTGCTAGGCTTTTACGTGTTGATGACCTCTACAATAGCTATTGTCCTGTGTACTACGCACACCTAAAAAATAAACGTTGGTTAAATTCATTAAATGGAAAGACACTGGTCACCACAGATGAATACAATGTATAACAAATCAAAAAGGCCAGATTACATCAATAGAGGAATTAGTGCTGCAATTTAACAGAACCTGTACAAATCACACTACTGCCATCTATTGCTCTACAGGCACACTGCAATATGATTTTCTCAGTCAATTGTCTCATATATTATACGCCATACCGACTGAGTTTGGGAATCGTACAAT
The DNA here is from genome assembly GCA_026777985.1 of Mormyrops attenuatus. Lineage (NCBI taxonomy): Eukaryota > Metazoa > Chordata > Actinopteri > Osteoglossiformes > Mormyridae > Mormyrops > Mormyrops attenuatus. Next base: position 42,434,818 of record JAODKC010000001.1, on the reverse strand, counting down.
GATATGATTGTCTTCTTTCACTTCCTTCAGAAGTAATACCTTATATACTTCAAAACTGACACAACAGATGTGAAAAGCTAAGAAATATGTCAATGTCTGTGTGGCATCTTAAGAATTCCCTGATGGTGAATGATGGGCACTTCAAAAGTCTAAATCGGCAAAAAAGATTACTCATGGCATGTTTATTCAAAAGAACAAAAAAATATCTATCGCTACTAAACTCTAATGTCATGGAACATTTCTAGCAGGAAAAGTACTACCATCACGAGTTACCTCTCTGTGATTCAGAAGCCTTTCGAGATCTGCAGCCATGTTGTCCTTTACCTGCAGCAGGGCCGTTTTCTCTTTTTTCAGTGTTCTGGGAAGAAAACAGCATCACATTCTGATTACAGAAAAGGGATGCTTTGTCATACACAGGGAATACGACCCAACAGACATCACTTCCAAAATACAACACAAATGGCATTGCTAATACTAAGCTAGATTAGTCATCATTTTAAACTCATTTAAAACCAGGCATAATGAGACTTCCTTATTTCATTAACACGGACGGTGCAAATGTGTTTATTGACTGTTAATTAGTTCGTTAACTGAGACTGATTATTAGCTAATTAGTGGCTTTCTTACAGGTTAATTATGGAAGAGAGCTTTTTACCAGATAAAACAGATTCAAATGGTGTTTTATTGAATTTTGTGTTGTGCAGATTCTTTATGTGGTAATCAATTCCGGTAATCCAAATTAAATTGTTGCCAGACAAAGATGCACTGAGCTAACAAATAAGGGGAGTATGCCCAGGCCATACCTGACAATGTCCTCCAACTCGGAGATACGCTCTTTCTGTGCAATGATTTGGGCATCTCTCTGACGAATTGTATCAATGAGGTAGCTTTGAGGCTGCTGAGCTTTCTGGAGGAGCTGATTGGCTGCTTCAACCTGAAAAACAGAAACAGTGATTATCCATCCTTCTATGCACTTAACTTTTGTTGCAGGGGGCTCTGGGGCCTATCCCAAGCAGCACAGGGTACAGTGGTGGGGAACATCCAGTCTATTACAGGTTACACGCATACACACACCACAAGCAATGTGGGGAAGTCAGTTAGCCTAACTGCATGTCTTTGGACTGCATGAGGCAACTGTAACATAGGAAGAAGATAAAAACATCACAGCAGATAGCAGAAGTGGGATTCGAACCCGCAGTACTGGAGGTGTGAGGCAACAGTACTGACTACCAAGCTGCTACCTGCGATCAATATATCATGATTTATTAAAGGACACTTTCAACTGGTTCAAAATAGCAAGTTCTGCATAACTGAAAATAAGAGTAACTGGGGCAGTTTGCTGGCCACGTGCACAGTGTTTCAATGTTCCTGTGTTCAGGTTTCATCCCGGGACTCCAGTTCTCTTGCAGTTCAAAGACATGCAATTATGAATGACGTCTCCAAAGTGCTCAAAGTGCCCTATGCCAAATGGGATAGGCTCCAGACCCCCCCCCCCCCCCCACCACCACCACCACCACCACGATCCAGACCTAGAAAAGAAGTTGGTTGGAAGGATCTTCATCATAAAATCCATATCTTGTTAGATGAACAGCAAAATCTAAACATGACCTATGAACCTACAAATCATTTGTCTTAGCCATGAGATGTGTGTGGCTTTTAAAACATGTAATCTAAAGGCATTCAGCCTAAATACACATTCACCTTTGCATACAAAACCAAAAGAAAAAATAACACACAGGAGATGTCAACTTCAGTTCCTTGTGTTAACTCTAACTCCATGGCTATGGTTAGAGGTCAGCAGGAATTGCAAAAAGAAAACAGCGCTTTTCTGATGCATGGCAGAGAGACGCACAATCAATCACACGGCCGAGCTGAATGAACTGTTTACTCTTGGTGTGAACCACTCTTGGGATCACTGGCAGTGTGTGGACTTCCCATGTGTTGTGAAGGCTTCTCTTTCATATACATGTGGCAGCACGAGAAGAACATCAAGCATAAAGGGAGAAACTCTCTACTGCACACAAGAAAATGTTATGGCCATCTTTTCAGAATCAGCAAGCATGGCTGTCAAACACGGTATTCACTTAAATGTTCAAGAAAATATAATCGAAGACGAATGATCTGACCATGTTTTTATCATTAGGTGACACCTGATTTTTCAAGAGAGAGATTCACCTGTCTAATAGAAAATCCTTTACTATGGACCCTGACAATTACATCCCTAATGCAAGAGATTATGACTTTTTTTCCTTGGATTTCAAAGTCATTTCCTCTCAAAAGCTCTTGTTCTACAAAATAGCATCAACTCATTATAGCTATGTTACTCATAAAACAATGGTGAGACATAGCAACTTTGGCAAATTTGTGAATATCCAAACTACAGCAAAAAAAAAAAGTAAAACGTGGACTGATCTACAAATAATAGCAGTTTTTTTTGTTGTAAGACAGGGTATGACATGAAAACCTGAGTTTTGAAGCATCGTGATGGTGAATAAATGCAGCAGCAGACAATTACGGAAGCATTCATTTATGTGTTAAGGGAAAAAGTACCGACAATGAAAGGAGTTTACATAAATTGCAAGCAAAGGATGCTTAATAAAACTGAACTGCTAAATAAAATAGCAGTGCTTAGAGTCACACTATTAGGTAAAATACCTCTTCAGCCATCTGGCCAACATGAGCAGACTGTCTCTCCAGATCCCTTCTCAGCAAGGTGTTCTGTTTCTCTAGTTGCAGCAACCTCCTTGCCAGGTGAACACTGGGAACAAAACAAAATGTCAGCCACACACACTGTAGTAGTTGATGTAGCGTGTATAGATTGGGCCTGGGAGGTGGCTGAAATTTGGAAACAAGTCAGTCCCCCCGCCTTTATAAAAATGGCGTGCTTACCATTGCTTCAGTCGCCTTTTGGCCGTTGTTGGCACATTTGCGCCATAACCATACGAAAAAAGAACTCTTTCTGCATCATCTTCATTTTCCACTGTTTACAAAACAAACATATATCACAAAACATGCACAAATAAAAAAAAAAAAACGCTCAGCTGAAAAAAGGCTGGCATGAAAATATTAGCAACTATGAGGCTAAATTTTGAAGAAATGGGTTTGTACTCTATTAAAATATGCTATTAAATGGTTAACTCTCCCAAGCATTTTTACTAAGCAGAAGTAGTAAATGGGGCATCCCCGCTTCATTTGTTTACCTCGCTGAAACGGGAAAGGAGATGTCTTGACATATGCGGCCCACAAAATTGCTGTCTATACAGAAAACACCAATAACAGCCTGGTGTCTGCATAGACTCTCCCTTTACATTAGACTGAGCCAAAACACCGGCAGCTGTGAAGAGGACTTAAACTATACGCTTCGATTTCCTCCTCATTTAGATCGGCCTATTGAAAATTTATGTTCTTCCAAAGCCTCCTTGTTCCCTCCAGCTGTTTCTATAAATCTACAACAGTTGAGCAAACTCAGACATAGAAGACCTTCACCACACTAATGTCATCGCAAGAGTGGGGCATTTATCAATCTTTCACACTCCCAGTATCACAAAGGCACTTAAAAACTCCTATTAAATGCACCAGAATAAGTATTTTTGTTCTTCTTTCATTCCATCAGATGTAGAGTAAAAACAGAAGCTTATCTCTGGTTTTTCACAGGTGCCATAGAACATTTCCTTCACTACAGTCCTTCCATTGAGAAGTCATAGACAGTTTAAGTAAATACTTCCTGGTGTTACTTAACCACATTCTACAGAGACCATTATTAAGAGAACAGAAGGACATTTATCCATGGAGAAGGCATGATGTATGGCTACAGAATTCATGGCAACTTTGTTATGAAGGAGAAAAAAAAAAAAAAAAAAATTTTGGCAAATATAAATTTAAATATGGATATATATTTAAATATAAATAAATCAGACATGAGGGCATCACACTGGATCACTTTCTTTTCTGTAGTTAATATACAAGATGCAAAATATTATCATTGTCTAGTGTTAAAATGATTAAAATAATGATTGAAATAAGTACCAAACAGGGAATGGGAATTTCGGGCGTTAATCTGAGTAGGAATACTGGAAACATGGGGATTTATTTCCAAATAGTATAAATAAAAATCAGTACAAACTTTGAGAATCAGAACAAAATTTGAGATTTAAAAGGACTACATGAGAAATTCAAATAACCAAGATTCTCTCTGTCACACACACACACACACACACACACACACACACAAAAAACCAAACATATCCGCTAACCCACTTTCAGCCGCCTGCATGGTGACATCATCAAGCTCCTTCTCTAGCTTTTCGTACGTTTCTAGGCGTGCCTGATGTTCTGAGATTTGAGCCTGTAGCTCTGTAATCCTTTTCTCTGAGGACATCTGAAGATGGTAAAATTCTTTAGTCGAGACCTGGTGAAGAACATACTGATTTTAGACCAAAAATACCAAAAAAAAAAAAAAGTCTATTAATTAAGCCTGTTTAACAAGTGTAATACCCGTCGATGGGGAAGACAATGGAGTACCGCCAACAATTAGTAGGCAATGAAACAGCAGTCCGTGTATAAATGTGGTAGCAGTAATACACAGTTTTGAGCGTACTAATACATTATAACCTGAGCCAGACAGAGCAAACTACACTTTGGTTGAAATGATTAAATACGATGTATGTGACGATCCATGTCCACATTAGGAGACTTGCCTCCAGCTTCTTCTGCTGCTTCTCACATTCCATTTGGCACTGACTGAGATTCTTGGCCGTTTCCTCCTGCACCATCTGAGTGCGCTCCACTTCAAAGGACTTCAGTTTCACTTGACTGAGCAACTCAGCCACCCTGCTGTCTGTGCCGAGCTGAAGCTGTCTGAACCTGGAAAGGCAGGACAGCTGGCAGCCAGGCTAGCGACTGATGGGTCATGGGGCAAGTGAATGCATAAACCCCGCCAAATACAGTGCGCTTTCATTTTTTACTCGCTCTTCATTACAGTAAACCAGCACAACAAAAGGCATTTTCATCCTATCCCCATTACCTTATTCAAGACAAAAAAACTGATATTTTCTTCAAAAAATATGTATTACTATGAACAAATAACCACATTTGAATTATACAGAATCAGACAGCTTATAACTGTGAAACTGCAGAAATTGTTGAAGCGCCAACTGTATAGTTCTATTTACTGGAACACAAATTTCAAGATTTTTTTTTGCTTCAAGCAGAAATCTCATTCTAGGAAGACTGGCACACTATCTCACAAGCAGCCAGGGTCAGATGCAGAAGTTAGCTAAAATTCCTTCTAATTACATCTTTAAAGCAGCTCTGTTTTAGATGTGACACCATCAAATTCTTATTTTCCGTGGTTTTCTTAAAATAGAAACGTACAAGCTTAACTCTTCAAACATCTCAGCTGCGGTGGTGCATCTGCCATTCCTGGCTCATAGTGCAAACCATGTGACTCCGGACGATCCTGCCCCCACTCCTCTGACACCACCACCCGCATAAAAACTCAGAGAATGCCCAACAACTGCTATGAGGAGCTGCAAGAATCTCAAGCATGCAGAGCAGCAGCAGAGACGCTCTTCTCTGACATCAGGAAATAAGACATGAAAAGCAAACTGAAATCTGCGCTCTTCGTTAAATTTCAGCAGGTACACACTATTTTAAACACGCACAAACATTTCTCAGTTGAGAAAATAAAACTGTAAACCCGAAAATGTGTCTCGCCTACATGAAGTTATAAGAGCTTAAAAAGTAACCTCTAAAACTAACCTTATAGCTGATAGTGTTCAAATGACAGAAAAACGTAATGCAAAATTGAAATAAAATGAGGAAACACGTTACCGAACATTCAGGTCAAGGGGTTTAACGTTAGTTTCACAAAATTCAGAATTTCTCTCTCTCTCCTCCACATGTACAATAAAATGATTTATAAAAGACATACATAAGACAGCCTTTAAAGACGTGTCACTAACAGAAGGATAGCACTTACTGTTCCAAGATCTTGTCATATTTATCTAAGGCTTCTTTTTCAGCGGCGACAGCTCTGTCCTTTTCCACTGTTGCATTGTCTCTTGCCTCACGCAGGTTCCTGGTTAGTAAAATTACATTGAAAACAAGAAGACAGTAAGTATTACCCTGTAAACGGTGCTCTTAACTGAAATGAATAGTTTTTGAAGATCTGCTTATTTACTTGATATAAGTTTCCATTCATTTAAATCAACAGGTAGTAAGCAGAAACATGTTACTGGCCGAAAAAAAAACTCACTGGATTGATAATTTAAATATTCAGTAATTTGTTTCTCTTCACCTGTTTTCACGCTCATATATCTCTCTTGATGTTATTTGGAGACTGTCGATTTCCTGATTTGTTCTTAGTCGAATCTGTTCTAGCTCAGCGCGGAGCTTGTTCTCATACTCGGTCTTGTAATGATCTCTTCATGGACGGGGGGGGGGAAAAAGAAAAAAAAAAACAGAAATAATTATTTACGCAGTTTATGTGATTATGTGACATCAATTATTCAATCACACACTACAGGCAGCCAGTTGACCTTAGACCCCCGGAGGTTTTTCTTTTGGAATTTTTGGTTCCTCTCCTTCGTTGTGGTTTGGGGGTCTGTCTTTCATTGTTTCTTTGTCTTCCCTATTCCATTTTTGTATTAGTCTGTATAAATGATGTAGTAATGTATCACAACACACCCATGTAAAGCGCGGGTCTTAAAAAAGGAAGAAAATGGAGGAGCTTCCTTCCAAAAATTTTGAAGTGTTTAAAGCAATAATAGATGTACAAGAAAAGCACTGGGAGCAAATACAATGAATGAAATGCCCCTGTTGCAATGCGACACCCCCCCCCCGGTAATACGCAGCTTCTTAAAGCTCTGCTGCACCCTGCTGCCCACCTCGATGCCACATATTTCTCATAGGTCTCCTCCCGGGCCTTCTTGCTCTCCTCCAGCTGGAACTGCAGCCTTTCCAGACGGTCCACCTCATGCGCACAGCGGACGCTCAGCTCCGTGTTCTGACGGTTCAGGTATTCCTTGTCTTTCTGTAGAAGGGTGACTGACTGCTGCAGATTAGCCACCTGATAGAGTTTGGAAGTGCACTCAGTGAGCCAGACAGCAATATCATTCATAATAAACAGTTAAAGCAACAGTACCCAATATACTATGATTTAGTAATTGTGCTCATGGCAATAGTAATTGTTTTTTTCTTGTTTCATATATAACAAAATACAATATCACACAAGAGTCATGGAACAAATTTGACCATTGTTTGTCGGTTACCATAAATTTAATTACACAACACACGCTACTTCATTTCCTAAAAACCATAACAAAATAAAACAAATATATGCACAAATAAATGCACAATTACCAGCTTCCAGGGGAGTGTAACATTAAACATTTAAAGTGCTCATTTGACACAGACAATTGTAACAGTGCTGAGATCGGGAAGACACATTTTTGTGGGGAAAAAGATATATTTTTTTACATTTATGTAGCAGCTGTTTCATCCAAAGCACATACAACTGAGAAAACAGAGTGAGCCAGTCCCTGGACTTTGCCGACTATGAGATTAGAACCAGCGACCTTCTGAACACTAGCACAGCATCCGATCCCACTTCGAAATAAAGTGTACTTAAGTAATTGCCTACTTTCATAAATTTTTTGGAACAGTTTTCACCACGTACAATTCAAAGCAGGTGCAGAGCTAGTCTATACTAGGGCCGAACTAAATGTACCTTTGCAGCTACAGACGACACAGCAAATATATAAAAGTACAAACAGGGAAACCAAAAATATTATGGAAGCATAACATTTTACCTCTTTGTTCAAGTGATCCCTTTCCTTAGTCTGTGCACTATGTACCACTTCAAGTGTTTCCAGTCGCCTTCTGAGTTCAGTAATTTCAGTCTCAAAGGCATCCCTTTCACTATAGGCGTAAGAACACAAACATGTACCTTGTTCACTTTCAGTCCAGGTATAATTTTACTGTTGTGTTTCATAACCCACCCATGTAATCCCAATCAATTACTGGGCTCCAGAACATTCTGTGGTGCATCACCGTTTCACTTTGTTGTAGTTCTCTCGCTTGAAGTCCCCTTCGTGAATCAGTTGCTTGGTGTCCGCCAGCTCTAAAGTGAGCCGCTGACACCTGATCTCCAGGTCAGAACGAATTCTCCTTTCTTCTTCATAGCTCTTAAAAACACATAATGGCATCTAAATTTCACATCTATAAGAGTAAACTTTTTGTCCAATAAAAATGAATTAAGCTGGCCTTATTAGAAATCTAATATAAAGGAACTACTGACTGCGTATTTTTGTTGTATAATTACATGCAGTGTTCAGTCATTCATTGCAAAGGACAATTCCTGCTAAGTTCTGGTA
>JAODKC010000001.1:42366849-42411019 GCA_026777985.1 Mormyrops attenuatus | reverse complement strand
TAAATTTGAAAAAATCTAAATTGTAAGATGTTTTATTTCCTCCAAAGACATAGAAAATCACAAATAACCTGAAATTGGGTCTCAGGAGGATATATATATTTAGAAATATATATATATATACACACACACACACACACACATGTGCGACTTTGTTCGAGCCTCCACATGCCAATCAGGTCCTAGGTAGCTGCCTAGTTTACCTATGCCTGGATTTGGCCAAGATCCCCCTCCCTTAACAACAAAATAACAATATGTGGCTGACGAACAATATTTAGCATTTTCTCATTTTACGAACAGATTGTTTTTAGCTGTCTGCAGGTGATATTTAGTTATATGCTCAGCCTCTGAGTTGGCTTGATATGTAGGAGATGTAGCCCAGTTGGTGGCGCTGTTGCCCACATGCCTTTAGGGTTGGGGGTTTGAATCCCTTCCTTGTCTGTGTCTGAATGGTCTACCTGTGTTGCATGGGTTTTCTGTACAGTAAATCTTCCAGTTGTACTGCAAAACATGTATTTTGCTGGACTGGAGGTTCTAAATTGCCCCTTCTGTATTTGTTTGCCCTATGACAGAATGGAACCCTCTTATTTACCATGGGACTGGCTCCAAGCCTGAGTGTGACATTGTATCATAAAGCAGTTGTAAGATGGATGGGTAAATGTATGAGACTTTGGCTTTATTGAATAAATAAACAATTAGTAACTTTTTATTACTCAAATAAAATTTAAATATTCATTCAGAGAAACATTGTATTTCCCATTCAGATTTGGATGTTATTACCTATAATATGAGTGTAATAGCACATATACATGAAACACTGTGTGTTCGATGCTAAATTTTTCAATCGATACTTGCTAGACAAGTATCAGAATGATTTACAAATGCATTTTTGAACACAGGCTGTGCTCCACTTCCCAAAGAAATAAAAACAATTTAACCTCGTCTTGATAATTAATATTCAGTGATTTAATAAGATTGCAATTAACAGGCTAGTTAGTTTTATATAGTTAAATCATCAATATTCTTTTTACTATTAAGTTTTAAGTTTTATGACGACAGAAATAATATCTTTAGATGAATTTGGACTATTGTGATTTTGATAATTTTATATTAGAATGTGTCCTTTTTTCAAAATAGTTCCTATCATGCGGCATACAATTAGAACAGTTACCTTATGAATTGTACAAATGTTTTTGTTAGTTAAAACATCTTTAGTTAGTTATTAGTTGATGATCGAATAACATTTGGGAACAACAATGTACGAGAGATATTGAGATGGGGGTTACAACTTAATAATTGAAGTATAACGGTATAGTTATTGGGGGGGGGGGGGGGTACGCATCCTCCTGTTCCACCCAGTTCCTATGCCCCTGTTTGGGAAGTGCATTTAAATGCCATGCTCTTGCATTACAGCACAGGTCCCACTGTGTCATATCCAGCTTTGATATCTTCCGGTTGATTCCAGTTAATGACTATTTACGACTCGGAGCAACTATCAGAAAGCCCTTTGGCCCATGCAACGTGGACACATCCTTCGACAGACAGCCCTCATAACCTGATCCCTCCGCTATGCATCACAGCAGCTCATACCAAACATACTTTCAAAATGATCTGCAGTCACGTTGTAACAAAGATGACTTTATTTGTGATCTGTCTTCCAGTCAAATGAGTCACCTTCTTGGTCCTCATTTTTCAGAGGTATTTAGACTCCTAAGACAGACACTTCTCATATCTTACTTCATTTTATACTGTTGTCGGATGACTAAATATATCAATCATTTATGATTACACACACAAACATAAATTGAAAAAGACCTTGTTTTTTTTTAAAATTGATACACTGATTATGCGGGTTTTAGTTCCGCATATTTTATTCTGCAAATTAAAAGACACAAATGTAACAACTGTTTTTAAATTCTACAATGTGACACAGTTAGAAACAAAGTTAAAAAGTCAGGTTTCGGTGTGCTCATGTTTCTGAAGCAAATGAAGTTGAAACAAAGGGGCACCTTCATGATTAAAGAGATCATCATTCCTTGAAAAGAAGACCTGTCAATCAATGTGATACTCTAAGGGAAATTCATTGCCACATGTTCTACATTATTTGCAAAAACCTGGGGAAATTAATTAGGTTCCGCTGGCACGGCTACAACAAAGGAACCTGCTCAAAGAGATTATGTTTCTAGGGATGAATTATTCTTCAGTATTTCTCAATAAAGCAGATTATGAGATCCTGTACTTCCCTGCCTTTACATCAAGCTTTAGGTCACATCTTGTCTAAAACATTGGATGAAATATTTTCATATATCTCATTTAAAATAAAACTTAGGGATGGATTTATTTGTTTGAGAATGAAATTAAAGTTCATGCAGTCCTCATCCACCAAAGGTATCACAGAAAGGTTTTGCTTGTTACAGCTCCCTTTTACACACACACACACACAGGTTTGTAATTACATCTTTGTGGGGACTCTCCATTCATTTCTATGGGGAAAACTCTAATCCCAACATGATGACCTTAACCCCTACCCACCCCTAACCTTAACCATAAGTAACCAAACTAAATACGAACTTTTGACATTTTTGGTTTTTTGATTGCATTCACAGATCTTTGTGGGGACCTGAGAAATTATCCTCACAAAATAGCAGATTTGTATTACATTGTGGGGAACAACGTAATCCACACACACACAGTTATACAAATCAAGTTGTTTTTAATAATTAAACAGATTCGAATTTGCATTACATTTACATTCATGTGTAACATTCTATGTTAAATACTGTGCAATTGATGAAGAGGTAATTTGAGACAAAGAAACATAAAAAATTGGTGTCAGCCGTTGTTTAATCTTCTGAAGGGCCAGAAATAATAAAAAACCAGATAGCTCAAAGATAACATTTCTAATTTTATGCATGTAGATGTCTTGAGAATTTGCATAAGAAACAATTCCACAGATGGTTTTATGGGAGCAATGACTGTTATGCAGAATAATGTAACATCTGGTTTATTGCCTTGTTGCTATACTCGATTGCTTAAAAACATGGTTGGTGTATAGAGGTACCTGATTTAGTGGTATAGTAACAGAGAAGCTTTTAGACTATTTATTAGTGGATATATGTATTAAAATGTGGTAAGTGATCTGGTGTTATTGATCTAAATTGTACTGAAAACTACTTTCGACTCGGGCCAAAAACTTTATTAATTATTATTCCCACATACATATGTCACATTTTCGGCTATTTGTAACATTAGTAATATTATTGGTGTTTCTTCACTATTTTACACAAAGGTGCCATTTGTTACAACAGAGTACTATTTGTGTCAGAATACTTCTTACACCAAAAAGGCTTTTAGACACCATTGTTTATTTATAAAAATAAATATCGAAGGGAGATTTTTTTTTTGTTTTCCTCCCGACAAAGTAAGAAAGAACTTTTTTTTTTACTAAGTGACCCATAATAGAAAGAGTAGCGCATTCAATTTCTGTGCCTGTATGTTCAGTGGCCGTCAAGGAGATTTGCAGTCTTTTGTTTTAATTTTTGAATTGACCAGCATGTAAATGCCGGCCCTAATACACACCTACCACGCAACAGTTCTAAGTACAAGTTCTTGCGCCACTTACCTTTAGAGAAACACTGAATTCTGTATTGAGCGAACTAAACACATGCCTCCGAGCCCGTATGCCAGCGGTGAGAGGTATTGCGGTGGTGGAGCTGCGGTGTTAATCTGGGGGCGCTGTGAGCTAACACAGCGCCACTGGAGCTACAAGGTCACTCGGAGTATTGATAAATCACACAGCTGTGATTCCCCCCCTGACAGCTCAAACTAACATCAAGCCGGATGGGATAGAACAAAAGAGCATCAAGCTCCCCTTTTCCTGACACTTTTATTCAATCACGGGCAGATTGCTTACGACAGCAACAGCAGCTGTTTTGTCTTCATCTTTCCCCATTTGATAAAGCACGTCAACTCATATTTTCGTAAGTACTTCACTTCACCCCTACTGTGCAGACTGCTGCAATTCAGCATATGCATTCCACATGAGGGGATCATCAAATGGGTCACGGTTTAATGGTGTCTCTGTGAAGGTCATCTAGCAGCTAAAAGGAAACCTGAACAAAGCTACATGCTGAAGGTCACAGATAAGAATGTGTACAGAGATACCTTAGATAGGGACAAGAAAATGAAACAATGATGAAAGCAGGACAGCTTTGATTGTGTTGTTTGGTAAAGGACCTCAGACGGTTATTTTGGGACGTCTATTCTTCGATGCTCATTTTTAACCTTGTCCTACAGGATAGAGGTTGTTGATAGGGCTAATGCAGCAGGTTCTTTATCTCATTCAAGTGTTCCGACAAATTAGGTCTTTGCGTCATTCATTTCAATCTCACTCACTCCCTCTGTTTAGATATAAGTGAATTTTCGTCTATGATATTCGGAGGCTGCGTGCAACGGCAGTTAACAGTTTTTAATTCATCAGTTCTTGCAAAATAATTGCATATTATTTCTTTTGCCATTGTCTTTTACCAGTTTGCATTGCAGAATAACAATGGAAGTTCTGCCGAAATGCAGTAGGTTTTTTCCAGATGCAAGCAAAGGTTTGTTATGATTTATGGGTTTGACATGACGATGTTCAGTTATAGCACTGAAATCCCTGGCTAGGCTAAATTGGGAATGTGATTTTTCTGATGCTTTAGGCTTTTAACGGTTGATTGTCATGTTTACTAATTATTAACTGATAGAGTGAATAAAAAAGAAGATGAATTCATGTTTATATCCCCAGGCCATTCTCGGCAGGCTCGCCTTCCATGCAGGTTAGGAATTGCATTGCTCTTCTGTGTGCTGTGTGCTGACTGAGCAGGGAGAACATGTCCCCATTAAATGCTGTACTGTCACTGTCACTGTGACTGTGACCGTGACCATGACCGTGGCACTTCTGTCATTTTATCCTATGCTTTTATCCCAGTATAGAACCACATGTAGTTTGCTTCCAGTTTTACACCTATTCAGCAGACATTTTGAGAATAACTCCCATAATCCTCACTACTGTCATCACCTACACAATCTGGGATTATCATCTGTTCACTCATCTTCTAAACATTTTTCCTGTTCAGAGTCCCAGGCAGGTAAACCCTGGCTGAGATGTCAGTCCATTGCAGGTCATACACACACACACACAAAAATCATCATCATCATCATCACCATCATCATCATTAGTAGTAGTAGTAGTAGTACTGGATGCAATAAAATGGATAGTATTACTTCTAGAGTTATCGATGTCAAGAACACTTCTTAGATGCATATAGGCTACCATCTGTTGTTAAGAAGCTGAGAGGCAAAGCGATACCTTCTATAAATATCTCCTTCCTGTAATAGTCTGTGGGCTGCAAAATACAATGCAAAAGGAAAGAAATACTCTGCACACACTGGGCATTTCCAAGTGTTTGCAAAATAAACAGGATAATAATACATTATAGATAAACATACATTTCATACATTTGAAAGACTGCCTCATCGTGATAACACTGTAGCTACATAGTCAGTACTGTATAAAGGTATATGCAATTCTCTTGTAATGCAGTAGAGTTCTGTGTTGCAACCACTTTCCTTCCGAGTCACGGCACGTATTTCATTTCTGATTATTTAAAAATCAACAGAATAACATAATAAGGTGTTGCAGGATGTGTGTGGGGGAGCTATAGAAATATGGAGGGAGTAAAATTAAATATGGGAGGTATGAGCACTTTCTGTCAAAGAGTGAACACCACGCATGTTTTGGACTGGGTCCCAGAAATTTAGTTACCAACCAATTACGGGCCATTCAAACGATCCAGATGTTCTGGTAATGTTATACCTACATATAGGTGCAATTCAAATTCTCTTTTTGCAATTTGACACATTAACAGCAGTCTGTCTCCCAAGCAGGAACTGCTTATCCTCATGAGTGGTGGTCTCTCTGACAGAAAATCAACATCTGGCAACCCTGGCAGACATTTACAGTTGACTGAAACTGCAGAGGTGACTGGCAGTGAAACCGCAGAGACGACTGGCAGTGAAAGCAGGTCACAGTGATGTGAACACTTTGAAAAACACGATGTGTAAAGTAGGCCGTGTAACTGCTGGATATGCAGTGACAACCAAAATTTAAAGCTGCGGAAATAAAATTGCACAACTGTGTTATTTGCAATAGCACATCATCTATCTTATTCAATATTGGATCAACAGGGGTCTGGAACTCATCCCAGGTAGCCATGGACACAACACAGGGAAACACACTGAAGGCAATACACACACACACACACACACACACACACACACACACACACACACACACACACACACACACACACACACACACACAGAGGTTTGTAATCTTTATGGGGACTCTCCATTACTTTCTATGGGGAAAAACCAAATCCTAAGTATGACAACTTTAACCATAAGTAACAAAATATAATACAAGACTTTTGGCATTCTTAGTCTTTTGATTTCATTCACAGAAAATACTATATATACATTCATGCAGTTGACACTGATCACCATTCTGAATTCTGATCAAACTGATGTTATTCTTGTGGGGACTGAAAAAAAATGTCCCCACAAGGTAAAAAGTTACAGGTTTTTATCACATTGTAGAAAAATCTAGTCCCCACAATGTAGCAATTACAAGAACACATCACATTCACACACACACACACACACACACACACAATGAGCTATTTAATCTAACTGCATGTTCCCAAACCGATGATTCAAGAGTGCCTGAAGGAAACCTATGCTATACAAAAAGCTAGGGCGGGATTTGGACCCCCAGATCTGCAGAGGGACTGCTATCCTCTGAGCCTCCCACTTACTGTGATTTTATTTCTAAATAATCAGCATTACCTGCTCCAATTTTTAACAAAACTGCATCACGGTAGCCTAGTTTTATATTGCATGTTCTACTGAATAAGGGGAATGAACGGTCTAAAGTTCCATATGCACCCTAAAGTACTTTTGAAGCCAGCAAAGATTTAGCTGTATTTTGACATTTTTTGTGCTTTAATGCATAAATCAATATATGACGAGCTAATTACATAATTAAGTGAAGTGGCGTGTGCAAAATCTTGTGTGCGCACAAGTAATGGATTTTAACACATAAGTCTCCAGATGCCGGCCAACTCTGCGTGAAAGAAATATGGTGGGAAACTACAGTCTCGCTCCAAGCCAAAAACAGCCAAAACAGAAGCAATATGATGTAAAACTAGCTCTTGGAAAATGTGACTTGCAAAAGCCTACAGATATGCCTCTTGAATCATTTACAGAGCAATCCATCCTATCAATGATCCCCCATTGGCCAGTATCACCCAGAAGGTGTTATTACCTTCTCAGGCATTTTCAGGCTCTATCTGAAGGCATCTGCCCTGCTCTCCTCTGTCTGTGTTAGAGTTGGAGCCAGGAGCAGCCTAACCCAAGTCCACTTACTTATGTTGTCTCAGAGCTAATTGATAAATTCAAACATTTCCATTTCCTAGACCTAGACGCTACACCCACCTTCCCTCCTGTCAAGCCAGCAATTATTCCTTGGCTCCTGCTCTTAGAAGGAGTTTATAACAGTTCCTCAGTGACTTTATCCTTATCCAGCTGCTACAGCTTAATTAACATTCCTTGATTTTTAGCTATTTTATAAAATAAATCCCACGTCTTGTACATTTTTTTTTTGGCTGTTAATTCTCCAAAAATATTTTGTTTACATATTGTACTGTATTTGGCAAAAGTCTACTAGACATGTATCTGCAAATTTCAAAAGGCAGTGAAACATGTCTTACATTACATCGATTGTATGCTGTAGATTCGTTTGACTTTTGCACCCCTTTTTGTTTGATCTCAATACTGAAGAACACTTAGGAATTCTTTGAATTTCCTGCCCTTAAGAAATGTTGCTCTATTTAAGAGACAAATAAATGCATAAACAAACAATCACTGTGCCTAGAAGCACAGAAAAAAGATTATACAGTCTTGACATAATGGTGCCTGAAAAAATGAACTTTTGACTTGGACAATTTGTTTTCTTTTATCTCTTTGATTTAGAAAATCAGTGGGTTAACAGTGAATGTTTTGTGGTATAATATTATAATTATTATAATATTTGTACTGAGACATTTCTATGTGCTGTATTGTGACATTTCCAGAGCAGGAACTGTGAGATCTGCTGAAGTTTGGCCTGACTTCTATATTTAAACTACCCTTTGAGAGAAACATGTAACAGTAATTTACCTTGTAGTAAATCAGTAATACATTAGGTTTGTGACTTGTGTAGGAACTCCAGGAACGCTGGAATACATGAATATGAAGAGTATTGATTTGTCCATGGTATTTGTATTCATGAAAATGATTAATGCATTGAATTGTAAGTCAGTAAGGTGCATTGTTATTATACTGATATATTTATTGATATGAATGAACAAATAAATAAATAAAAACAAAAATGGATCTCTTTAGAAATACATTAAACCACGCATTCTGAAGACACTGCAGAAAATACAGGAACATGCTTCAACAAAAGCACTGGGAAAAAAATCACAACATATACAGAATTTGGATTGTACTTAGCTGGAAAGATCATTTACATAAAATATCCTTACTCAGAGAGGCCCCAGAGAGCGCAACTTCTACACGTTACTGCATTCTAAGCTAGACGGAGAGGTCTTTAAAGCTATCTGGAGATTTACTAAGATTTTCTATGCATAGATGTATTTCTCTTCTTTCACAACTAGGCTCTGTGACAAACATTACGGCTTTTAATAATAATAAGTTTCATTTATATAGCGCCTTTCATAAGTTATAAGTTATAGGAGACCAGTTATAATCAAGACGGACCTGGAGCACAGAAATAGGATGCGCATACATAATTCTGTTCCAACCCATTTCCCTGCCAAAACGGTCAAATTAAGAGGATATTATATGTATTATTTAACCTCGGGTGTCATGGTAGCTTAGCAGCACTGTGAACCTGTCTTTCTCCCTATGCACTCCTGGGACAAATTGTGGATCAGCATAACACTAAACTGTATTAGTGGTTATTAATAATCGATGTTCTCCAGTGTAGCGGGGTCCCTGCTTAAGGGCGCCTTGTTTCATTGCATGCTCATTTCTATGATGATGCTGTTAATTTCAGCCCAGGCTCGTCACATTGGCAATACAGAATGATCTTTGAAATGATAAAATGTTGCTGGTAGAATAGAACTATTTGCCGATTATTGTGTTAATAGCGTAGAAATTGTTTTCAAATGTAATGTTATTTAAATTGGTATTACGGGTTTTTGTCCTGATGGCAAATTAGTGTATCATCCAGGGTGCATCAGGCTTTGTGCCCTAGGCTGCCTGAGATAGACTGTAGGCTTATTGCAACCCTACTACAACTAATACGGGATAAGCAGTTATGGAAAATGGATGAATGGAAGATGGATGGATGGATGGATGGATGGATGGATGGACAGGTTATTGGATTACTGTTTTGTTTACATGAATCAGTGCCTGCACTGAAGATCCAAGATAATTTAACACATTATTAAAAATTATTTTTTAATTCACGCATGAAACAAGTATATGAAAAGGATAAACCATTAAATAATAAAAAACAATCCATTAAACAATAAAACAAAAATAACAAACCATTAAACAAATCATGCATAAAATATATACATACTTGATTAACAATCTAGAATTTTGATCTCTCACTGATTATCAGATCCAAAGATTTCATCCTTCTACACTTATCAAGTCAGTCAATTCATAAGTAAAACAGCCTCACATTGAAGAAATATCTCATATAAAGTCATCCTGCACCTGTTTTTTTCCCCCATGTTCCAGAACACAGGCGCTGAACCAAACCGTGTTTTTCCTTTGTATTTGGTCTTTCATAAAAAATATTGCAGCAAACCAAGATTTTATTAATAATTGTAAAAGGCAGTAATGTTTTCATCTTTTCCTAAACCATATATCCAAATCACACTGACAGTGTTATACTTTATTTATTATGGAAAAAATAATATTTAACAGTAGATTTTTCTTGTCCATGTCAGCTTCATTAAATCCAGTGTCCTTGTTATAGGTATGAGTATTCAGTCTTCAGAGACACCTTATCAACAAAAAACCTCAACATATTTTGGTGGCATGTTTTAAACTAAACAGTCAAATGTCAAAACCCAGTTTTACTTGGGATCGTTTCACCTATGGCTCTTTTTGTCCTATGAAAAGATCATACAATAATATATAGATCAGTGAGTCCTATTGATTAGTCTACAAGAAGCACGTTATTAGAATGAGGATGTAAAATCAGCAAATGATATATTTTAAAAAAAATCAACAATTTGTTCAACATAATTATGCCTAATTTAATATTGGCCCCATGACAATGACAAGCCAATATATTCAGATCATTTTAAACTGTCAGGACTATACTGGAGTATTGTCGATGTAGTCATTAAGAGCCCTACATTTACACAGACTAAATGAGAACTTGCATTTTACAGATGACTATGAATCTCTTCAAAGAAATTACATTTTTCTTATTCATACCCTATTGTTAGTATCATTACCTCTCAGTACTGAAGACGTACACATATGGGGAAAGAATTATATTGTCAAAATAATGGGAAAATTTCTCTTGTCAAAATGACGAGAACAGGAAAGCATGGTTAATTACTAGGGCCACCCGCACAGATGGAATGTAACCTTAAAAATGATTAAAAATACAGCATGACTTTCTATGATAGATTATTTTGAATTGTTGACATGTAACTATTTTCATGTGACTTGTGAATTATATTATATTGTATTCTTCTGTCTTCATTTTGTAAAGAAAACAATGCTTATTTATCTAATTCGACCTGAAATTATCCCCTTCTCTGTTGAGTACATTGATTCAATTAATTATAGACTTACAGTGCCTTAATGACGGTGAAACATATTACACCCATCCATCTTCTAACCACTTATCCTGGTCAGGGTCACAGGAAGGCCTGGAGCCTATCCCATGCAGCACAGGGCATTAGGCTGGGGTACACTCTGGGCAAGATGCCAGTCCATCATAGGGCACATACACTCACACACACCACGTGCAGTTTAGAGACACCGATTAGCCTAACTGCATGTCTTTGGACTGCAGGAGGAAAGCCGCATGACATGGGGAGAAGATGCAAACTCCAGACGCTGATCTGAGGCCAAACTCAAATTCTCAAGTTAGGAGCCAGCTCTAACACCCACTGATCCACCATGCGGCCTTTATTACTTAGAAAGCGCATTAAAAGCTTCCTTGATGAGATACGGAGAATAAGAGAGAGGTGGCATTGATCTATAAGGGACACATGTAGAATAAGAGGGGAATTGCACAAGCTAGGTTTTCTCCCTGATTACTTCTTGCTTATGAACAAATTAATCACAATAGAGGTGACTTCCAAAAAGATCAACTTCGAAAAAGACTAAAACAGTAACTCACAAAATGATTACATATGCTACCTCGAATGACAAGTATTATCAACAAAAATTAATCAGCCACATCTTTTCATGAACTCCGTTAATAATGTGCAACAACAGGTCTTTTTCCTTGGGATGAAAATTAATTACTGAAGAGAAGGTCAGCAGTGATGCTCAGATCTCTTGTCAGAATGCTTTGGCAGTTCTAATTATTTGTCTTCCAGGCTTGGGTGATCAAAAATTATTGCAATACCTGAGTAACATTAGGGGTTAGCTTTCTTCAAAGCTATTTTAATTAGAGTTGGTACTTGATTATAGCTGTGTAAGCATCCAGGAATGGCTTCTTAGCAGTGTTCAGGCTAGACGTTTGGGGAATCGTCGTGTAAAATATATCAACGTGAAACAGCTGTCTATTATAGAACTTTTAACTTTTACAAAATGAATGTAGCATTGGTTAGTGCTATTCTGCATTGTTGTTGATGGACCACCTAATATCAAAGCTAATAAATTTGATTTGATTTGGAATCACCAGGTTCATTGTTGCTGGCATATTCTTGGGCTTAGACATGTAACTGGTTCTGCCAGAGCATTCAACAATGTACCAAATTCACGTATTAATGACGTACAACTGGTTTGTTTTGTAAGCTTTGTATGGACATAAAGTTATGAAATTCGAGTAGATTTTAAAGACGCCAAAAAATAAAAAGCAATGACATACACACCCTTCTTTTATATGAAATTGTCATTGCATTAAAATATTTTGATGATTACAATATTATAATATTATCCAATTATTTTACAGGTGTCTTTTAAATGATTAAATTAATCGGTTGAACTGGTAATCCAATTAAATTACAAATAATGTATATAAGTAATTACAGCCAGTATATACTGGCAGCATTTGCATTAAGTCCCCTGTGTTTAGTTTATAATATGAAAATAATAATGAAATGATAATGAAATATTTGTTGTCAAATTAAAGCTATGTGTTTCCATGGGTGTAATAATTAATTTCTTAGTTCAATGTTGCACCCTCAGTATGTAAATACTAATATGTTAAACCTTAATACTTAATTATGATGCCTGCATCACAATGCTAGTAGTGAAATAATGAACCTATTGTTTTTTTTTGTTTGAACGAAACAGACTTTGTTTTCCCTGGACTAAATGTTTATCGTCATATTACATTAACATGCAGTTGTGAGTTTTTATACCTCGACTGGATTGAGTTCCTCGTATGTTTTCTTAAGCATTGGTGGCCTTACTGCAGCTTTTTTATTCGTTTTTGACAGTAATTAAAGATGAGGAGTGGATATTCATGAAAGAATTAGCTTAACCCTAACCCTTCTGTGTTCTTCATGAAATATGAAGTATGACACTTACTGTCTTTTCACTTCTAAGTTGTTATGAATTTACAATTCTTTAATAAGTATTGGTATGACTGTTTAAGTGTATTCAAATGTATTACTTAAAAATGGTATTGGCTGCAAATTTGGTGCCTCCCTTTTACACCAAAATACCAACTTTTCTTTAATTCTTCTACACCACGATTAATCCTTGATGATTTTTGCAGCAGCTGAATTACTTACCCCATCTACTACCAAAATAATAAAAAAAAAACGACAGTAAACTTTTAAGAATCAATTTTGTTTTGTAGAAAGGCAATTCCTTGTTAAGTACCCTTCTGATAGGGTTTATTTTGTCTGTGCTTCCAGGCACAGTGTTTCACACTAACTACATCAATTCATATTACCTGCAAATTAACAAAGTAACACTTTAAACCTCACAGTACATTTGATCCAAATAGACTTTAAATGCCATTTCTGTTCCTATTAACCTATAGATCGCAGTGGCAGATATTTTCATGAGGCTGTCCAGAGAAAAACAGGACGCTAATGGCTGCGCTATGACAGTGCTATTCATGATGATTTATGATTCTGTGTTTAACTTGATTACTGCACTGCTGACTCTGAATACTATTTCAATTAGTGCACTGAAGGTCACATCACAAATATTCCTACATAATCTATTCCAATTAACGCTAATGCAGAGAGTATCCCTATCTTTTCACCCTTGTTGATTCAAATCATCCGCACTCCTAACAGCAGCCTTGTTTACCAGTTTACTGGTTGAGACGTATTTGAGATGATCATTTTCATTCCGCTGAGTATCATAAATGACTGCAGCTTGACATGTTATTTTAAAGGACATCTCAATAGAGCTTTCAAATTCACAGGATTCTTTTTATTATTCCAGTCTGTTTTACAGACAGGGATATATATGAGAAATTTGAAGCTACTGATTTTGAGGTGTTCATTAGCCAGAAAAGGACAATTACAGTGCAATCTGATTTTACAGTTTGTGTCTTTCATTAATAACCTTTTAGTAACATACAGTATTTTTTAATTGTTTACATTTGTACAAGGGCATAGTTACCAAATTAGCCCCAACCTCCACTACCCCAAACACACATGGTACTCCTGTCCCTACCATCCATTCCTAAATCTGCACCCTGGCATTTACACATTTACACATGCTTTTGTCCAGAGTGACAATCAAGGCAAATTGCACATTCGAAATATGCGTGCTGTCAAGGAGTCAACTAGTCATAAGTGCAGCTAGGCTGAGCTTCCAGTGAATGACCAGGTACGAGTGTAAGCAGGATTGAAGCAGGAGCTACACAACAGCTTCTAACTAAGCAAGAATCCAATAAGATTCAAGTACCAGAAGTGCAACATGAGAGCAGTTAAAGGACATAAATAGGGAACAGGCTAATAGAGGAATTCACAGAAGAGATGGGTATTCATACATTTCTTGAACATGGAGAAAGGAGTCTGATGACCAGTTGTGGTTCAGCAGCTCTTTCCACCATCGGGGAACCACACAAGAGAATCATCTGGAGTGACACTTCTTGGATGCTGGAGGCAGCTCCAAGCAGCGCTGGTTTGTTGACCAAAGGGGGCAAGATGGGACATAGGTCGTGAGGCCTTGTGATGGAAATTTCCATCGGTAAGAAGTTTCATCCATGTCTACGTGTCTGCACGGTGAGAAAATGTTGGGGCTGGTTCTTGAGGGTCAGAACGCAGCACTAAATGCTTACAGTGGTAGGTAAGGGGCGCACGCTGATTACAGCGCGTTGCCGCACCCACCACGTGACGAGCAAACATCAGGGACGAGAACCCGAGTGCAGCAGGTGATACCTCAGCACCACACTAGTCCAAATGGACCAGTGTGAGTTTTTCCCAGCGGCTGGAGTGCCAATCCTGCCACCAACCTCCAGGTTTCCCTGTAAGTTGGAGGATCTCCTTGCAGAGCTGGATGTTAACTAACGTCATACCCAGGATGAAGCAATTGTAGGTTAAGGGTCTTGCTCAGGGGCCCAACAGATTGGGATAACTCCTGGTATTCACAGTATTCAAACCAGCAACCTTCCGATTGCTGGCACCGATCCCTAGCCTCAGAGGCTCCACAGTGGAATGCAAATGAAACTTGAAGCTTGAATCTATGATAACACCCATTAAGAACTAAATGCATATATATTATCATGCAACTGAAATGTAATTGCAATATTAATTTGTGTGCAAAAATGTATACGCAGGCCTTAATGAAAGGAAATAATATTGCTTACAAGTACAGCAGAAGTTGTTATTGGAAGCCTTCTGTGGTTAAGAGAAAACAGAACAGAAAGAGAGAGTGGTAAAGTAGGTGACAGGCTAAAACTGCAGTACTTCATAAGAACTATGTAAATTTTAAGGCCAACCCACATTCTGTTCTTAGAAATGTAAGCGTATTGATGGTCACACAATATGTGATTTTGTGTTATAGAAGAAGCTACGGGTGGGTAAGGAAGACAGAGCTGTACAAACACCATTCTGAACATGTCGTTGTGTGACACTTTCCTCTGCAGAGTAGAGAATTTCAACTAGCTAACTTTGCCTGTTGTTTTATTGGACCTGCTCAAAGAATTGTCATGGCAGCTTCCTGATGGAGATGGGTGCCTGTTCATTTATGAACCTGTAAGCCAGTGCCAAGGCCTTGAACTTGATGCAAGGACCAATAGGGAGCCAGGAGAGACCAGGAGGAAGGGGTGTGACATGACAACGTTTATGTTGAATGAATATCAGACGTGTTGCTGTGTCCTGAATCACCTGCGATGGTCTGATAGGTAAAGCTGGTAGACCTGCCAGAAGAAAGTTGTAATATTCAAGCCGTGAGGTAACAAGTGCCTGGATGAGAAGCTGAGCAGCGGCCTGATCTTCCAGATGTTGGACAGGGTAAGCGTGCGACATGGGGAAAGCTCTCTTACGTGCCCAGCAAAGGACAGCCGGACATTATTGTTATGTGTATTTATGTTATGTGTTATGTCCTGTCATGTCAGCGCTGGCCCTAGGTGTCCTGTTACCCTGGCCAAAATTCTGCTGATTGGCCCCCCACCCCCCAGAACAGCAGAAAAGAAATTTTAGTCGATTAATTTGTATTTAAAACACTTCAGTACCACAGGGTATCTGGCTGCTAACTAGCTAGCTAGCGCCAGTTTCACAAGAAAAAATGAAATATTAAAAACTAGCTTAAATAACTGTAGTATCATGGAATGTAACCACAGGCATTTCCTCCTATTTTTTCCACTCGCTCTTGTTGCCCCCTAATCAAATTGCACCCTAGGCGATCGCCTATGTCGCCTATAGGATAGATTGAACCTGTGTTATGTAATGTGTATTTGGGCCTAATCATGGTTAGTGTTTATCAAAACAATTTTGAATTTTATATCATATATTTTCAATTAAAACAAATCAAAGAATTAAATGCAAAACATGAGCTTTTAATGACATTAGCATAACATGGTTACAGTCATAAATCATTTAGACACAACTGCACAGGTAAGTGATCCCTGATGCATGGTAGTACTTCAACAATGTGTCAATGGGATCCATCCATCCATCCATGATCACATAAATAACAAAATCATTGTCTGTCAGGCTTATCTACATTTAATCCGACATTTTAAAATATTAGATAATGTACAGAAATCTAAATCTGAATCTGTTGTAGTGCTCATAGGCTATTACTGTATATGTGTATTATAATAGTTATAATAAATAAATGCAGTACCTTATTGTTTAATAGTATTTAAATCATCAGGAGTTATGTGACATGACTCTGAAGGGCAATGGCTGTGGAATGACACAATGTCGCTACAGCGCTATCACACTGATGTCATCTTTCAAAAG
Organism: Mormyrops attenuatus; assembly: GCA_026777985.1. Taxonomy (NCBI): domain Eukaryota; kingdom Metazoa; phylum Chordata; class Actinopteri; order Osteoglossiformes; family Mormyridae; genus Mormyrops; species Mormyrops attenuatus. Next base: position 42,394,337 of record JAODKC010000001.1, on the reverse strand, counting down.
TACAAAGAAGATGTTTACCTATAATTTATTATTATGATGTTTTTTTATAAAGTGTATGACACATTCACACATGCCCAGTGTGTCCAGGTTTTTTATTTCTTTTTGTATTGTATTTTTCACCCTGCAGACTTTTGAGTTTTAGAGGATGAGGATATTTATAAAGCATATCTCACTGACCTCAACCTCCATTATATGCATCTAAGAAGTGTTCTTGACATTGTAAAACTATCAATTTTAGCAAATCCAGTGTGAAAGAAAGCTAGTTAATAATATTAATAATATTAATAATAATAATAAGAAGAAGAAGAATGACCATCGGTCTTGGAGCAAAAGAAAGGTAACACAGAAAGCATTTTGTATTACAATATAAAAATTGCAGTATATCATTTTCTACCCATTGCACTTGTGTACTTTATACCACGATGTATAAAACAGAGGATAATAATGTAAAGTGGATGAAATGCATGGTGTAACACCTGTGATTTAGGCTAAATCAATGAAAAATTGCAGTGGTCTGTGTATGTAGCTAACATACAAAATTAGCATGCAGATTCATACCAGCGGCACTTACACATATTGATTCTGTCAGCTCTTACCTCCGTCAAGTGCAGTCCTAATGCAAATGGCAGCATGATCAGCTTAGTGCAGCAGAATGGAACATGGCCAGAATGTGTAGTTCAGCAGATTAACATCACATACAGTACGTGTGAGTGTGTGTATATGTAGCCCAGTTAAATGCTACAAAAATTCTGCACAATGCAGGAAGAGTCCGTATGAAGCAATTTATTTGTTCGCAAATAAATTCAATTGTAACGCAAACAACTTGCAAGGCACGCAAAAATATTCAGAGTTTTGCATACAAGGTCAGTATCATTTGTTCATCAACTTGTGTAATTAAGTAGCTTTTAATGAAATTGGAATTTTAATGGATTGTAATCTCACGCCATAATCCAAAGCCAGTGTATTTCTTCAGTTTTAGATTGAAGATTTCTTTATTGTCATTTTTTTTCGTACAAGCGTATGACAAGTGAAATAAGATTAGTTTCACCAAATAGGAAACAGATTGAAAATAGATTTTCATAGTACAATTTCTAAATTGGCAATTAAGTTAGGCAGTATAACCATTTTAACATATTAAATAATATAGCCATTGTACTTTACTGGGGCACATCAAATTAGCATCAGGTTGGAAAACAGATACATATTTGTAAACAGATCCATAAATTGACGTTATGATTTTGTGTATGCTGTTATTTTTGATGCCATTTTACGCCATTTTGCATGTAGTCTTTACCTGAACACTTTGGTTTGCATCTGGCTTGTAATGCCAGGATTCATGCCACCTTTGGCTGCAGTGTTATTTACACTGGCATTCAACTGGTACCAAGTGGGAGGTCCAAATGCCACTAAGAGGATTGAGGCAGCCATCACTTACTGGCCACCAGTAAGCAGTTGACAGGCTTTCGGCAGCTAATGAGTACATCCCAGCCAGTTCTCCTCTCTCCCTGGGCATAATAATGCTAATTTATTCAACCACTAGGGGCTCCAGTTCATAAGTGGTGAATGACACTACTAGATTCCAGCCATGCTGTGGGACTGTAGCACTATTGAAAAGTAACCCACATGAGTGAGGCTCCCTAAAGGCCCTTGACCTTATATAATCTCCCAAAGATGTGGGATTCTTTTAATGTAAAAGTGTACAAATGAAACATAGATGTACCTCGGATGTTGAATATGAAACACCCACCGACCCTGAGCAAGCACAAGGTATAATTTTTATGCAGTATTAGATTAACGCATTTCCTACTTGCTCCTCCAGTTAAGTAGCTAGGAAAAAGAAACAAAGTACGGCAAAAATGATCTCGACTTTTAATTAAACTACCATCTACCATATATAAAGATTGCTAGTGTTTTAATCTATTAATTTCAGATAAGACGTATGGCGAGATAAACTGTTTAAGAGGAAGTGAGCTCTATGTAGCGAGATCCTTGCGTTTCCTTTATTTTTTTTTATGGGATCGGAAGTGCTGACTTTGGCGCAAGATGACAGGACAGTATCAAGAAATAGGTGGGATATGCAAGGTTTAGTAACATCAATTTTCTGGATGATTTAACTATGTGGCCCTCTGGTAAAGGAGAAAAAAAATTCAATACTCTGATTTGCCTCTTCTGACAGTCGCAAAGCTCCTGCAACAATGTTTCCAAGACTACCAGCCCATGATGAGTGGTCACATCTGTAAAGCCATCCCCATTGGTTTGATTTATATGACTGTGATCCAATAAAAATGGCAATTAAATCAACCCAACCACTTTACAGGCAGAGAACAGGCTGATTGAGTTGTTTAAGGCATGGCCGGTGTTCAGAGTGATTACGCTGAGAGACAGAAAAGAGGGTCCAATCCTTTACTCAACAAGGACGCCATACATCTCAGGCTGTTTTCTCATTCCATCGTGAAATCTGTCCAAAATAACTACAAACTCAGTGCTTCCCTTCCTTCAGTGAAGGTTAAATGTCGACTGAAGGACTTTTCTTGTCAGGAAATGATGAATACCATATACATAGACAGAAGCATCAGGACTGGGACAGACTGGAAAACTCACTGATCTATGAATAACCTGAGGAAGAAGACATGGAAATTAGCACAGTGCTTTCAGGAATGATCCATCAAATTCAACGGCCACATTTGCCCAAATGAATCATCCCAGATTTCTCTGTTTTTTACCTGAGAAAAGGTACCCGCAGAAAATCCTGCTGTGAAACTGTAAAATAGTTCCAGGCTTGTAGCTAAACCTCATTTAAGTTCTTTTTGCTTTTGAGTCTGTAGATCCAAACCAATCATTAGTTATTAGTACGCAAAAAAAGCATAATTGAATACATGAAAGGATAAAAGAACCTCAGGGATACAGACACATCGGTTCTTTGAAACGAAGGATAAACGGTTAGTGTAATTTTTGCATTAATATTATTTCGCAGTAAAAACAAAATAGCAAAAAGACAAATAAAACAGTCCCTACAGTATAATTTATTGCTAAATCAATATAACTCTAATAACTAATGTTTTGTGCTTTTTGCTTAAATTTAGTTCTTTTCCTTGACAGTGGGGCTTGACACTAAGATAGGATTTAAACTCAGGTAGGATCTGGGGCCCCCGATTACTAAAAGTATCTACTAAAAATGTATTCAAAGTTTATTCTTTAACTATATGTTTTGCCTTGTGCAGTACCTTGGTATAATCAGTGATTTTCTGTAAAATAAAAGATGCCTACCCTAAAAATTAATCTAGTAACAGATCCCGCTATTCTTGCAGCCTTTATTCATAATGAAAAATGATTTATATCTTTTAAAACATTTAAATGCATTAAAAGCATAATATGCTATATAGACTAAAGCATTGGGACACCTGGCCATTACACCTACAGGAACTTCTATGACATCCCATTCTAAATCCATAGGCGTCAATATGGAGCCGGTCCCCCCCTTTGCAGCTATAACAGCTGCCACTCTTCTGGGAAGGCTTTCCACAAGATTTTGGAGTGTGTCTCTCTGAATTTTTTGCCCATTCATCTAGAGGAGCGTTTGCGAGGTCAGCCACTGATGTTGGACGTGAAGGCCTGGCTTACAATCTCCATTCTAGTTCATCTCAAAGATGTTTGTTGGGGTTGAGGTCAAGGCTCACATGCCAGTCAAGTTCATAAAATTCACCCAACAATGTCTTTATGGACCTTGCTTTGCATACTGGGGCACAGTCATGCTTGAACAGAAAAGGTCCTTCCCCAAACTGTTCCCACAAAGTTGGAAGCTTAAAATTGTCCAAAATGTCTTAGTACACTGAAGCATTAAGAGTTCCCTGCACTGGAACTAATGGGCCTAGCCTAACCCCTGAAAAACTACCCCATACCATAATCCCTTCCAACAAACTTTACAGTTGGTACAATGCAGTCATGCAGATAATATTCTCCTGGCATCTGCCAAACTCAGATTTGTCCATCAGACTACCAGACAGAGAAGCGTGAATCGTGATTCCACAGAACTTTTCCGCTGCTCCAGTGTCCAGTGGCAGCGTGCTTTACACGACTGCATCTGACGCTTGGCATTGTGCTCAGTGATATGAGGCTTGCATGCAGCTGCTCGACCATGGAAGCCCATTCCATGAAGCTCCCGACGCAGTTTTTGTGCTGGGGTTAATGCCAGAGGAAGTTTGGAACTCTGCAGTTATTAAATCAACAGAGCATTGGTGACTTTTACGCACTATGTGCCTCAGCACTCAGTGACCTCGCTGTGTTACTTTACATGGTTTGCCACTTTGTGGCCGAGTTTCTGTCATTCATAAACGCTTACACTTTGCAATAATACCACTTACAGTCAACCATGGAATATCTAACAGGGAAGAAATTTCACAAACTGACTTATTGCAAAGGTAGCATCATATGTCAGTACCAAGCTTGAATTTAATGAGATCTTCAGAATGAGCCATTCTTTCATAAATGTTTGTAAACTTAACTGCATGGCTAGATGTTTAATTTTATACACATGAATGTAATGAAAGTGGTATGTCTCGATACTTTTGTCCATATAGTGTGCATTGATCTAGGAAACATAAAATTATTATGTATGTTTCAAACTTAAAAAACAGCTACTGATAAATTGCAGCTCAATAATCTTCAGTTAAAAAATAAATTGATGGAATTGGCACATTAATTGGCTTATATTAAAATTTTTAAAAGAGGGACTAGAAATATGACTTAGCATAACGTTTCTCAGGACTTGAAATGAAATTAAAGCTGAGAAGTTATTTTTTCTCCCGTTGGTCTCTAATGATATGTTTTGGCCGTATCATTATCTTATGTGACTCACTGTAATATCTACCATTCACATATCTCAGTATGAAAGTATTTCACAAGGCAAAATACATTACACTTAAGATACCCCATGGTTAAGATTGAGCTGTGTATGGGTAGTTGTGATTGAAGTGGCCTACTGATGTAATGAAGTGTAAGCAAGTGTTTCTGAAACAGTGTTTCTGATGGCTTAAAATGTTCCACTAAATCAAGGAAAATCAAAGAATTTTAACATGTTGCTCAGATAAAACCCTGTGAATTCAGTGAGGGGAATTTAAATTGAAATGAAAGAGAATCATGGTTATCAGTAGGGCATTTTAAAAGGAACCGGGGCCATTCCGGTCAAATTATAATTCATTAGTAATACGCACTTTGTTAATCCACACAATTTGTATGGTTAAATAAATCCAACCACATTTAGTTTGAATTAAATAATTCAATGCAATAAAACAATGGAAGCACTATATAAGTAGGCAACTGCTATACACAGTATTGCCAGGGAGAATATGAGCAACTGTAACTCGGTTATGATATTCTCCTAACTAATGACTGCATACTTAAACCTGTTTACCGTGAATTAGGAAGTACATTTGCAGGAAATTAATGGGAACAGAGCCACAACAGCTGTTAAAGTGCTCAGGCTACACTCTCAGATAAGCCCAATGAAATCACTCCTTTTCTCTGGGTCTGACAGGAAAAAAGCAGGAAGAGGAAAAAGTGCAGTTGATAGTAAGGTATGCATAATGACAAACCTTGGGGCTGAAATCCAACTCACACAATAACAACTGAATAGAAATATATTGTCATGGCAACAAAATCATCCGGTAAAAACTGCCCTACAGAACGACAGGTACTACAGATCGCTCTTGAAAATAAAACACATGTCAGCTTTAATAGTCAGATTCTTGGCTGTGATTAGATGTCAAGTACATTAATTTTTAAGTTAGAGATAACTACACATTACTGCTCAGTACTTTGACCATTATGCAGGTGAATGATGATTAATAGATTAATTAAAAAAAAAAACGCCAAGGTTTAATTTTAACAGGGTTTATATTCGATATAATTGACACAGATGCCGTAATTCTTATTTAAGTTAGTATATAAGGGAATGTTTTTTCATATCTGGAGTTTTTAAGAATGAGAAGGTAAAATAGCATCCAGTAAAATGCATTTTACTGAAATATATACAAAGAAAACCTTTGTTTCTTGGACTACGGCCATTGAAGTTGAACAGTAGTTTATACATCAAGCAGGAAATTGGTTTAATAAAATTTCTGTCTTCTTTTTCCAGTATTTCTGCATTCTAAAAGTATCCTTACTAGAGCTAATAAAACCATGTAACTGTATTTCAGTGAGTAAAGCTTGTATGCATTTGTTTATTTGTTTGTCTATCTGTTTGTTTATCAGAATGAGCACTAAAATAAGCCTTAAATAAGGAGTAATAAAAAATAAGCAGATGAATAAGCTGTGACAAAAAAATAAGCAGTGAGAGTGAATAAACCTCATTAAGTATATATTTTTATTTCCAGTGTGAGCTCAGTGAATGAAAAACTAAGTGGTTTGTCATTTGCAATGTTCTAATGCTTCTGAAATGAAATATTATTACATCAAGGAAGGCATTTCTTGGTTATACCTTTCTTAATATAGAGACGTTCATCATCCAGCTTAAAAGCGTCAGACGTGTTCTTTAAATGACTTTGGGGTGCACTGTGGTTAATATTGTTATCCATTAAAGTTTATTTCAACTAGACCTTCTCCACATTTGTCATTATTTCAGATCTAGTGCAGGAAATATGCTTTTGTGAACTTATCAATAGAACAGCATAAGGATATCTCTTAGCTATGTTCTTGGTATGTCTAACCACAGAGTTATTTCTGAGAACAATATGTACCTGTGAAATTAACGAAATGACATATCTCATCACACACTTCATTGCTTAACCAAATTCCCAAACCAGGTGGCAATCTACTCACCATACATGTCCACTGTTCTCTTGTTTCTTGCTTTTAATGACAGTAACTGCTTTAATTCTGCACATTTCACACATTGAGTGAAAAGAAATACAATGCATGTGTCATTTGCAGTTTTTCTCAGTATACTCTCATCTCATTACACTGTTGCGAATATATTTGTCTGCCGATAGTTGCGCAACAAATACTTTGGAGTGAGTTGAGTTAGTAGTAAAATAAAAAGACTTTAATTGTTTCAGGGGGAAAAAAAGTAGACTGTAGAAGTTTGAGTGCTGCACCAGGTAGTTGATTTAACATGCATGAAACAGGAAATGACTATTCATTGATTTTTTTCCCCCGTCTTCCTGCAGTAGATCAATGTTGCCTTTCATTTGTCTCTGACTACAATGCACCTTATTCTGCCAGAAGCAGGATGTATCTAAACAGACAAAAAGAGCTTTAATTCAGTCTGCATGGGACCAGACATGTGTAATGGAGACATCATTGGCTTTTTTAAAAACTATATTGGCCAGTTTTACCTTAATGTTTAAAAAAATCTGAATAATTAATGATCAAGCATATAATTTGGAGTCATAATAAAATATTTGAACTGCTGGAAACTGCAAAGTTATTATCATTCATTTTGTGAAGACTGCTTTTGAGACGACATGATGACAGTGGCTATCGCATGATTTATAATTTGTTTTTATTTCATGTTCTAATCATATTGAAATTAGTCTGGTCTTCAATTATTGCATTTATATATTTCGATAAACCTTATTAGTTGTGCAATAACATTCCATTCTTGTTAGAGAAGTTCAGTAGTTGTAAGAAAAAGTCATGGTTTCAAGCAGTCATAGTATGAACCTATTTAAAATTCGCAGAAGGGTCTATCTACTCCAATCAATATCTTTGTAAAATTTCAGTTGCACCATGCATATCCTTCACAGGAATGATTTAAAACATCAGAACAAAACATTCTTAATTTTATTGCCTGCTGAAAATTAAAATTAATGACGCTGACATCTACAATTAACAATGAAAAATGCAGATTCCCATAATTACTTTAGCAATAACATTGTTTCTCAACAACAGCTCAAGGTGCTCTCTTTTTTCCCTTTCAACATTCAGTAAAACACAAAAAGACAGCTCCATTACATTTTATTTGCTGTAGGAAACAAAAAAGCTAACAAAAATCTTCAGCTCTTTTGGGAATCTCTTACCATGCATAATTAAGCAAATTTGATTGGAATTAAGCATGACTTCTTTGGTTGAGCTTTAATTAATGCAAATCAGGCATCTACATCCCTAAGATTAATTTCAGCCAATTAAAAAACAAAGCTTATTGGAAAGTGTAAAAGTGTTCAAAGTAGAGAAGGAAGGTTTTTTCCTTCCCAATCTCATCTTCATAACAGGCACTCGGGAGATTTTTTTTCCCCCTCAACTTTGATCATTAGTATGGAAGCTGAAGCAGGCTCTATGAATTCAAATCTACTGGAAAATTACCATCACCAGATGAATCGTAAACTTTTGTGCCACAGCTTAATACAATTCATTATGATACTTAAAGGATTTCCAAAAATGTTGTTACTTCTGTTTTTTTGCAAGTCATAAAAATCTTATGTTTGTGTTCTTGAAAGGGCAAAATCATTAGCTAACGTTGAATTTGCAGTGAGTGGTCAGTTTATTAAGCATACCTGCTTGCTAATGCAACCAGTCGGCTTCTCTAAACAGCAAGTCATTTGGCTGCAAATGAATACATACAGCACACAGATTCACTAACTGTTGGACTAAGCATTAGAACGGATAACATATACATTTGTTTTGGAACATGGTGTGAGTGTTGCTACCATACATGCCTGTAGCACCTCAGAAACACCCTCCAGGGATTTTCATGCATTACAGTGTCTAAAGTTTCCTGATAATGGTGTGATGAACAAAATACATCCAGTCCACAACATTTTTATAACCAAGAAGCACCATGTTAAAGAGACAGGTCAGGGGAGAATGGCCAGACTTGTTAAAGCTAACAGGAAGGCCGCAAGGGCAAAAATAACAGCTCAGTACAATGGTGGTGTGCATTACCCTAGAAGCACATTGGAGGCTAAAGTGGGTCCTACCCAGTATTCGCTAGCTGTACCTAAGAAAGTAAACGCAGTCAATGAAAAGTATACTTAACCATTTAGTCAGTGCTCTTAACAGACCATTTAGGCTTTTAGGTTTTTGTTTATCATTTCGAACATATTACAAATACTTTTTTTCAGCTACTTTCAATATTTTGGAAAACTAAAAAAAAAAGAGAATTGAATAATCTAGGGTGGCATATGATTGTGCATGGTGGTGTGTGTCCAGGTGAACAGACGTTCATCCAGGGTGTTCCCCAGCCTTGTGCCCTCTGCTGCCTGGAATTGGCTCCAGGCTCAGGTGACCATGTCAGGGCAAGAGGGTGGAAGTGGGATGGATGGAGGAAAGGATGTTACAATTGGAATAATGGAAAAAAAACTAGATAGAATTACAACTGAATGATAAACATGCAAGCTTACAATATTTTCATGGGTAGTACAGTATTTTGTATTTAAACCTTCTACGTTTGTGTATGGGGTCTCTGGTTTCTCCCCACATCCTAAGGTGAATTGCAGTTGCTGGATTGTCCATAGGTGTGAATGGCTGTGTGAATAGTGTATGTGGTCTGCGATTGGCTGTCGCCCCATTCTGGGTTATTCCCTGCCTTGTACCTGTATCTTCTGGGATAGGCTCCGGTCCCCTGCGACCCTGCATAGGACAAATAGGTATGGAAAATGGATGGATGGACATTCCACAGTGAATACAAATAGAACTCTATAATTTAGGCACTGAACTGAAAGCCATTAAAAATAATACTGAAAATATGAGCTGCCGTAGCTTAAAGTAGCCCAGTTTATTGCAATTTTAGACCACATGACCATCATTGTAGGAAATGTAGTATGCAGGAATATTTAAGTCCTACCAGTCTTTTTTGCCTTTATACCAACAGAGATTTTGTGTGTGACAGAGGAAAACAACAAACAAACACCCAAACAAATAAACAAACACCCAAACAAATAAACAAACAAACGAATGGCATTTTAGAAGATATTCGGGATATTTGGTTTAATAATAGTTAAATAATACTATCACTGTAGTACCTGACCCCAACATGCTGCCAAGATGACAACTGTAAATGGCGAGGAGCCTTCTCAGTGGACAAAAGACAGTGAGAGATTGATGTTAAAGTAACTTGCCATAAAATTGCAATCATTGTCTGCTCATCTGTGACTTTCATCTAACCTTTTATTGATAGCGAGTGAGGTGTTTACACTGTTTATCAACTTTACTTAGCTGATACAGCAACAACTTTGTTGACCTTATTTTATTGGTGTCTTAAGCATATTTCACTGTATTGACATACTAATGATGCTGAAGATGTTTGTATTAAGCTATTAATTAGGCAGATTGCGTTTGTCCATGTTGCATAACATACATTTTCCCCTGTTTTGACCAATATAAGTATGGGAGTTATGATTTATTTTGTTATATACCAGTAAACAAAGCATAAACCTTAATGATTTCGAGCTAGAAAGCACCTTCACCAAAGGACACTTCTGCATACTAATCTCTGTCTACATCGTCCTGTGAAAGCCTGAACATCGATTTGATCTCTCACATCAAAAGACAAATAGTGATGCGAGTCAGCAGTTCTTCTGTCAAAGTCATTCCTTGATGCAATTCTTCAGAAATGCATCTTTATGGGGGCTAGAACCAAGCATTTGGCAATCAAATCTATTGGCATTTCTTTAAAGAAGATTCATGATGTGCACTCGAATGAAATTGGACACAAACAGTCCCACACCTGCCAGTGCGAAAGGAGATATACTTGGTGCTTAGATTACACTAATCCCAATGTCTTTACCTGTTATGTGTTTCATTTATGCTGTCTTTAAAGATCAGGCTCAGGCATTTAAGGGAATAAATCAAATGTGTTCAGAGTCCTTCGCAAAAAGTACAAAGCACAACTGAGAACCCTTCATGCATTCCTAACAATAAAAAAAAAAACATCGAAGTATCCTGCACTTCTTGATTTACTGTGTAAGGGGACGAATTTAATACTAGCTCTCTGATGTAGTTAGTTTAAAGAATAAAGTGTGCGCAAGGGCAAACCATTATCTATTCTAGTAGCACAGGGAATACTCTGCATCAGATATTTTATACAACAGCTGCCATGTTGAATTTTGTCAAAGAGAAGATCAGTAAGGTGCTGAAACAGGAAACTTCATTTTAGTATATTCAACAAAAAGCATCATACTTAAAATTTGCTCTTGGTCCACTGTTTTATTCTATCTGTATAATCTAAAATGCCACAAGCGTATATTTTTTTAAGATGTTTGGCTCTCAGTGGTATACATCATTCTTTCTTCATTCAGCAATATTCTGCTAATGCCAGTGCAACAGACCTTTTAACAAATTAGAACCACGATGTCGTTAAAGTTATTTTGCCTACATTCTGCACATTGTAATTGTGATTCATCCACCAGCCAAACATTTGCTTTTGCCTTATTCCACAAAGTGCAAACAAAGTAACCCTCGTGTGCTGACTTTTACAGCCCTGCATATCGACACAACACATGTGCATCATTTCAAGGGCACAGTGACTAAAAGTCTGTTCAGTCCAGTTTTTAAGCTGTCGGAAAAAAAAAATTTGGAAAGACTTCTAAAATTCCATGCTATCAGCAGTGGCTTTAGAAACACTTTAATTAATCTTCCTCAGATTGTCTCTGATGTGAAGAGGGAGCTCTGCTTCTCGCCGTCTTCTGGCCACTGCGGCGTGTGAATGGGGAGACGCCGCAATGTTGTTTTGCACCCAAGGGAGAGACGGCAGAACAATAAGGTCCCTTGGGACCATTTTAGCTGCGGCACCAAATCTGAATACATTACAGAGAAATCAGGGGAGGGACACAGCGCAAACTGTGTCCTTTACACAAAGCGGGGGAAATCTGGGACTGTTCATAGCTCCGTAGATGTTCCTTAATATTGAACTTTTTTTCTAGTGTTTTTCCACTCAGGTTAGTCCCAAATATATTATCACATCAGAGTTCCCTCAAGGGTACAAATCTCTGATAGACAAGAAGTACTTTAAGAAGTAAAGCCTAATGTTAGCAGACTTAAATGCTAAAGCTAACAGTTGCCTAGTATATCCAGTGTGCCCTTTTACAATTTACAGACAGTGTTTCCTGCTTGGTCTTTGCTTTTGCTTTGGATCTTTCTTAATGCCGTGCTTTTCAGCGAGACCCTGCCTTCTCTTATGGACCCCTTGCCACTTTGTCTGCACGTGACTCATTTTGATGACGTAAAGAAAAATCACCTATATTGCACACACTTTATATAAGCTATAAAGCAAAAATAACCCAAATTTTACCAGATTTATTACACACACACACACACACACACACACACACACACACACACACACACAGGTGTGTAATTATATCTTTGTGGGGACTGTATGGGGAAAACTTAGAAAACTCTAATCGCAACATAACAACCTTAACCCCTACCCAGCCATAACCTTAACCATAAGTAACCAAACAAAATGCAAGACTTTTGGCATTTTTACTTTTTTGAGCGCATGACTGCATTTACAGATCTTCGTGGGGACCTGAAAAAACAGGTTTTTATTATATTCTGGGGGACATTTTGCTCATGTGCTTGTAGGTACATTAATATTTAAGGGGGCTACTTTTTGCAAAAAACAAACAAAAAAAACATAATTTATGGAATAAAACGTTTGCATTCTTTAAAGAACCATTAAGCATTTATGTGCATTGTGTATGTATGTGGATTATGTTTATATTATATTGTGGGAACCAAATGTACCCCACAATGATAAAAAATGGTTACTTTGACTTTGTGGGGACCATTTTTCAGGTTTCAAGTTTATGCAACCAAAAACTAAACATGCCTCATCTTGTATTTTGTTTGGTTACTTATGCTTAAGGTTAGGGCTGGGTAGGGGTTATGGTTGTCATGTCCCCAGAAAGATTTAATTACAACCCTATGTATGTGTGTGTGTGCGTGCATGTGCGTGTGTGTGTGTGTGTTTTCTTTCCATTCTCACCTCACTACTATCAGTGGGTGGAAAATCAATAGTCCCTTCCTCTCAAGTGTATCAGTCTCTGAGATTAGAAGGAGGAGGAATGTGCTTCTTCCAAAGGAAAACAAAGGGCCTCGACAGGATTTCAGCAGCTCTGACTGCCACACCTAACATGCGTTTCCACTTAACTCCTGTACCATCCAATACACATATCCGTGAACCTTTCCCTGCCGTACTCACCAAGGGCCGTGGAAGGTGGGACCGTCTTTTGAGGCGTCTGGAAAACTGTGTAAAAAAACAGCACATGCCAGTCGGCAAGGCCATTAGCAGTGATGGGCCATAAAACCATGTAGCTAGATGGTGCATCCTTGGGGACAGTGTAAAAAACACTGCCGGTACAATTTTCTTCACTTGCATCGTGATGAGACATCTGGATGCATGAGCTAGTTGTTTCAAGAGTAATTGTTTAAAATAGCGCATCCCTTCAGTTAAAATACCAAGAACAGTTTTACGATCTCCTTCCACTAGCAAGCCAGTATAAAATATCTCTGCTCCTCTGTACCAGATAAGAGGAGTCCTGATGAATACATTTTTTTGTAAAAGATTTCTCAGACAGTGCATGGTGTTTTACTGACATCCTGCAGAGGACACTGTTGCTTGGCATTGTTTAGGTTCCTGCTGAAGATCTGCCCTGATATGTAGCAGCGCAATTCATCAGTCGTCAGCGTTGTCACAAACTTTGTCATGTGAACTATCGGTAAATGCAATAAACTCATAATCAACATACAGATTAGCGGCTGTGTTACTACAATCTAATGTTTCGACCTCCAGTTTTTTTAATATAGTTAGCATATATGAAGCGTAAGGTACTGTACAGATGCAGACAAAGAAATTAGGCTTAAATCAGAATGATCATAGGGGAGTGATACCACTGTATTATCGTTATCTGTCTTCTATGTTTACTTGTTCTGTACAAGGTCGTGGGGGATGAGACCCTGTTACAGAAGCTATGGGCACAAGGCAGGGAGAAACTCAGGACGGGGCCACAAACCATTGCAGGGTGCAAACATTCACACACACAATTTGGCAACTACAATTCACCTCATCATGTTTTTGGTCTCTGGCAGGGAGGGGGACTGGAGTACCTGGAGGAAACCTCACAACGACATGGGGAGAACATGCAAACTCCACACACATGAAGCCATGGTGGGAACTCAAGCCCTGGTCCCAGAGGTGTGAGGCAACAGTGTTAACCACTGTGCCGACCTCGTTGTTGTTACATGAGCGGCTTAGTAGGTAGGTATCACTGTTTCCTCACATGTCTGTGGTGGGGTGGTGAGGGGGTGGGGGGGCTTCAAATTTCCACCACCAATTTGTTGGTGAAGATCTTCACCCCATATTTCCTCCAGGTACTGCGGTTTCCTCCCACAGTTCAAAGACGAGTAGACAAACTATTTTCCTTTTATTGTATTTGGCCTGATATGGTGCTGAGACAAAAAAAAATCTTCACTGTAGATTTTAACTTCACTTCACTGTAAATGATTAATCTTTTACATGTCGCTAGATGTAATTCACCAATGTGAATGTAAAATGCATATTTGTTCATGCTGCGACAGTGGCATCATTAAATTAACAAAGAAGAGCATCTGGAAACTTTATTCTGATCTTGCTAAATAATTACTGAAATGTCTTACTCAATGAAGATACTTTTTTCAGGAAACCATTTTCTTTGATGAGTAATAACATTGTGACCATTTGCAATAGATTTCCTCATTGTTTAATCCGAATGTAACGAGAAACAATCCAGACACATATTAAGCTTGTTTAGTTATTACTGAATAAATTACAAGTAAATAATGAATCTCATTAACATATGTCCAGAGACATCTAATGTTTATAAGATCAATTTATCTATGTAAGAAATTCATTACGTTAATCACTAAATTCTCATATTTGTGTTTCTAAGAATGATTACAGTTAGCAGTTGTAAGTGGACTTTATTACAAAGTATACCAATTAAAAATCCTAATATATTTTATCTACTGCGTTTCTGCAAGCCATTTAAGTACCAGATCCATGTATTAAAATGCAAGTACATTTCTGGATAAATCATAAATAACATTTATCTTGAAGAACAAGAAACCAGATGACACAATTATAACTAAGCTTGAATTAATATGAGTGTCAAGTTCACATCAAACTCAATTTTGTTTTGAAGTACCTCTTAAACTCAACATGATTAATTATCAAAAAATGCACTTTAAAGGACGGTTTCATGCTGTGAAAAACTTTTGTAGAATCTTAAGCTTCCTGTGATAGATGTACAGCGTGTTTGATTCATGAACACTGTTATACTGCTAATACTGTATGATAATATAATCGGCTATACCTTAATTTATACTATAACTAGTTTTACACGTAGTCTGGTAAGCATTAACACCAAATCCGAAGTTTATGGACTTTTGATTAGTAAATATTGTAACAAAAATAGCTGGCAACATACAAACCATAAGATGTAGGACAAGATAATTAAGAATACTGCATACAGAGGTCCAGGTTTCAGCAGTTGTTTAGTATTGTTAACTTTCATATCAGTAAAATCGGTCTCCTTTAAGCTGTATTGTTGCTTTGTGCAATTCTGGGGAAGACGGTGTGAATGGGACTGACATTTGGTGTTCCTTTTAAACGGGGCTAACATTAATATATAATCCTTAATTATTAAGCATTTACGTAGAAACCATAAATGTCAGTGGCTTGAGTTTGTTTTAATTAGTAGAGCCTAATTTATTACAGTAATCAGACACATATTTTGTTGGCACAAGTAACATTTATTGACAAATATATAGGCCTACACAAGGTTAAAATGCAATTTAGAGTTTGAGTAATAACAGCAACATTCAAAGAACTTAAAGCATAACTGTGACATTGGTTCACCTGCTGAAATTTGTCTCAGTATATCTCAAGGAGCACAATGTAGCAATACTTTTCTTTCAGGAGATGCTCTTGAGTACTTTGTGTTCCGCATATGTTTTCATACAGTTGGGTTTTGCTTTTTAAAATGTCTTCCTTCGTTCATGCCACTGCTTCATTATCAGAGCGTTTAATAGTTCAGATGTTCAGAGCCATGTTGTGGCATACGTTTGTATGTCAGTCAGAATATTGTGAAATCTCAGAAGTACAAACATTTAGTAAGGTAACCTGCGACTGAACCTGAGGCTGAATTTGCTGGATTACTGCTATAATCATGTATTATAACCACCATTATTTTCGAGGTGGACACATTATCGTCCTCTGTTCCTCATTGTTATGAGCATGATGGACAATCTGTCATGAAGACCTTGAATGAGGGCAGAAATTCTGCCACATCAGGATTTCGGAAAAGTATGTATCACGCGTTGGTGGGTTACATGATGGGGAGGGCAGTGGGAAGATATGATTCTTGAACTTTTAAGCTTGGCGAATATAACTTTTGCCGGTGTTAATACCTTTTAACCCCCACACCTTTTAAATAACCTTTGTAACTTTTGCAAACGCATGTGGTTTGCCTTAAATTAAGGCCATTTTATTCAAATTGCAGAACATGCCTCAAATCCCTTATTTCAACCCCATTCTTTAGCAAGGTCTCCATGCAGATATACCCTTTGGCACTTATACATACTGGCTTATATAGGCTACATATTCGGTTTGCATGCTAATCAGCGTCTGGCAAGAAAAAAAAATCATCTAAGAGCTACTTATCTATAGGGTCCCCTGACCTCAACAAATACCATCCCTAACCATATCCAAAATGATGTGTAGTACAGAGTAGTACAGTACCTTTCCCAAAACAAGCCTCTTTATTGCAATTTTTTTGTTCCACTTATTGGTCTTTTGTCCAGTGGTGGAAAGTAATGAAGTACAATTACATTGATACTGTACTTAAGTATTTTCTCACATGCCTGTACTTCGCTTAAGTAGATTTAGCCGTGGACACTTTTGACTTTTACTCTGCTATATCTTACAGCAAATATTTATACTTTCTACTCCATTACATTTCTCTTAGCAGTGCATTCCATTTTACAATCATATTGCTTTGTTTTTTTTTAATTGAATGAAGGGGAAGGTAGTGCTGGGATGGATAATACTGAGATTTTGGAGTTGTTCTTGTCAAAGTGAAGCCCAGCGACTCGAAGCAGGGAGTAGGTGTCACAGGATTTGAATCCTATCAGCTCTTAGCAACGTTAATAACAGTGAGATGAAACCTTTGGGTGCCGTGTTTTTTATTCTGGTTGGAGAGATTGATTGCTATACGGTTTGTACAACATACGGCGTCTTTTGATTCATTATGGACAGTGCTCTGGAAATGGTAAGAAGTGATTCTGAGGTTTTTATGCTCAGGCTAACTTACTGGTGAATTGTGAATAGCATGTTGGTAACGTCGTGACAAAAGGGTTAAAATTGGCATCCTGTTGCCACTAGCTGATAAGTTTTATTTATTAACACACACATATAGGGCTTTGCGATATGACCAAAATCTCATATCCCGATAGCGATACATATCACGATATACTACATTACCTGTAAATTCAATGAATAAATGATTTATATAAAATGACCACATGGAAAGACCTATTTCTTATTTCATTTTGAGTTATTTACTCGACAAATAAAAGGTACTTACTCATTTAATTTTTTTCCCTTTTATCTAAAACCTCTGCGCAAATGTCCAATTAAGAATATCACAAAATATAAGATATTAATGTATAAAATATAAAAAGGTAAATAGAAAACCATGAACTGTTGGTGCGTGCGTGGTAAAGATCAGGCAGCGTTTTGAAATGTTGTGCAGCGTACGCATGCGTGAAACCTAGGTCGCATGCAGCGAGCCGGCAGTGACAATCAGGGCCTTAATGCGAACTTCCTGCTTGCATCCGTCTGTGTATAAGAGTGTGATTGGCGACACCATTAAATGACCTATATATATAATATGAAATGCTAGATGTTTTTCTATTGTCATATGATATATATCGTCATATCGCACAGCCATACATACATACATCAGAGCATGTGCTCAGCTTAGATGTGCTTATCAGCAATAATCATTGTAGCTGGTTAATTATGTACACCTTATTTCAGATAACACAATGGAGTATAATATTTCTGAAGCTCTGATTATTATATTGTTGTATTTCAATATTTAGACTGGAGAGTACAACGCTATCATGCCTGAACTTTTGTATTTAACAAATATACCTAAAGTAGATACACTCAATGCCATGTTATTCAGTTGCATGAGGGACTACAAGTTCAAGTACTTTTACTTAATACTTTAAGTCTAAACAAGTACTTACTTACTTTAACTTATGTAGAAAGGCCAATGGGGTACCTCAACGTTTACTATAGTACCTTTTTCCCCTGTTTATTTCTACTTAAGTAGATTGTTTGAGTGCTTCCTCAACTGCTGCTTTTATCTTGCACTTGTCTTGTTTCTTTTTGCATTGCTATTTGTCCTATTGCCCCCACCCCCCCATGCACCTGTCCCCTACCCTACAATTATGGCATTAGAATTTCACTGTTTCTTGGATCACGTCATGATAAAATTTTGAAACTTGAAAGAAACTGATTTTTTTCCCAGAAAGTACCCAATTAGATATTTCATTTTGTTAATATTCTTACTCTTTATTTATTGCACCCCTGTATACTTTTGTATTTGTGTATTTCATGGCCTAGTAGTGCTGTGGATTTATTAATAGTTTACTTGCAGGCTTATATGAGCGATAAATACCCTGACTGCCTTGGAATCATCCAAAAGGATTTGGAATCTTTTTCTGAGGATACCTTTTGGAAGGTATGCAACATCCTTCTGCAATCCCTAGCTGTAACAGAACACCCTTATAGTAAAATAACCCTTCATGATCTTCCTATTTTTTGCTTAGCACCCTATGGCGATGATTTAAAAAATTCTAGATGACTCCATTCAAGTCATTTTTAAACCTTCATTTATTTGTCTTAATCTTAATTTTCTCATAGATTGTAAATGTTAGAATTTTGGAGACCATGCCCAGTGAAACATTTGCTTAGTGTGCACTTAAACTGATATCAAGTGCACGTGAGGCTCACTAGAAGCTCATAAACTCATAAACGTTTTATCTTTCATGCAAACATAATGCTACTATTTGTAGCTTCCATCAATGTAGTGAGTCTCCGCCAAGGTTCTGTGTGTGTGTGGAGGTTGCATGTGTCATTGTGGGGTTTCCTCTGGGTAATCTGGCTTCTGTGTGACTAGTGTGTGAGTGTACCCAGCGATGGCTTGGCACCCCATCCTAGGTTGTTCCCTGCCTTGTGCCCATAATCTCTGGACCCCCTACAACCCTAAATAGAACAAGCAGTTTCAGAAGATGGATGGATGGGTAGTTACTTTACTAGAACGAACTTTATGCGGGCCAAGGTTAAGGCACAAAAAATTCAGGTTCTAATCTAAGTCATTTGCAAATGTGCATTGCCGACTAGTCTTCCTTTATCATGCAAAATGTTTCTCAGGCAGTAATGTGGATTGAGAGTCAATAAAGAAAAAGGGAAGCCCATTGTGTTATTTTAGGAAACAAAACACGCTTATTTGCCAACCAGGAAGGGATTTTTGGTAGGACCCCGGTACTCAACATGGGTGACAAGTGAATGTAGAGATTTTGATCATGAAAACGTTCACTTAAGCACTCATAACGATATCTTTAGCGAGCTGGTGTCCCTAAGTCACCCGTAGTATGTGCCCTGTGATAGATTACCATCACAGGTGGGGGCTTCCCTGCCTTGTTCCTGCCCTTTGCTTCCTGGGAGTGGTTCCAGGCTGATGTCCTGTACTGGAAAAGTGGTTATGCAAGATGGATGGGCAGATAGATGCATATCGGTGTTAATTATTACAGATTTACTACGAAACGTTTTATTATTTTCAACAAATGTAATATTTCTTATTAAATGACTACAGAGTTGTATGGTTTCTGTGACGTCCTTTGGATTTACCGTGTCTCAACTCCACATGTGTCAAAGAGGAAATTTATTTAGCCGTTATTGGTATTAAACTGGTATTAGTTAGATTTTTTTTATGGATCTCAACAACTATGTCCAAATTTCAACTCCCAGCTTAAAGAA
The DNA here is from genome assembly GCA_026777985.1 of Mormyrops attenuatus. Taxonomy (NCBI): domain Eukaryota; kingdom Metazoa; phylum Chordata; class Actinopteri; order Osteoglossiformes; family Mormyridae; genus Mormyrops; species Mormyrops attenuatus. The sequence goes on along the minus strand of JAODKC010000001.1, from coordinate 42,374,314 downwards.
CAGCCAACGAACCGTACAGCATGAGCAGTGTTACACATTTAAAGAATGATTGAATTTTAAAGTCTCCTTCACGTTGACAGAATATACATAATTAAGTCGCAAGGTTATGAGGAGGTGTATGCCAATGTTATGTATGCAATGCACGTTATTTGAGAGGTAAAACAATTAACACGGGAAGGGAAGATACTGTGGCATGTTAACATTTATTTATTTATTTTATATTATTGAAAATTCCCGATGGCCCCAGTCTCCCTGTGTGTGTTTGATCTGCTGATAGTGTGGTTTATGTATGCTACCCAAGCTGATTTTTTGATTCTAAAGGACAGAGCATCTCATTTCTTGTCACTGTCTCCTAAATTCCTCAAGGTACAATTAGCATTTTGTTTGACAAAATGTTGAAAGGTTCATAGATTGATCTTTGCTAAAATGCAGAGAGATGTTTTTTCAAATGCAAATCTTGACATTTATTAACTTTTATTCGGGATCTGTTTATGGATTGTAAAACTGTGCATACATTTAATGGGAGGAAAGTGAAATTACAATGTTTAAACACAATCATAGCAACACGCTAACTGCATGATGTAAGGCTACAGTGAGAGGATATTTACTGTCCCTGGTTTATACCTCCTTTGTGGTGATTTTAAGAAGGGGAAACCAGTGTTTCTTAGATGGACCCTTCCAGAAAACTGCATTTATTGCAAATGTTTTTTCACTGGAGTGTTTTTCCAGCTGAAATAATGTCAGCATTTTCCCACCTTCAAAGTTCCTTTGTTTCCAAATCTATTAACAATTGTAATTGTGCAAGAACACTTACTAAATAAGCACAGTAAATAAGCCAGGAAACTTATGATTTCCTTTTAGAAGAGATTAAAGGTACAATTCTTCTCTGTCATGCCAAAATTTATTGAAATTAAAATGTTGACAGCATAAATGCACTCTTAAGTGGTACAGCTATGTCCACTCTCCATTCATTTCTATGGAGAAAACTCTAATCCCAACATGATGACCTTAACCCCCACCCAGCCCTCACCTTAACCATAAGATACAAGAGTTTTGGCATTTTTAGTTTTTTTATGTCATTCACCGATCTTTGTGGGTACTTGAAGAATGGTCCCCACAATGTCAAAATAGCAGGTTTGTATGACATTGCGGGGAACATTTGGTCCCCACAATGTAATATAAACATAATCCACACACACACACACATACACACACACACACACACACACGCACACACACACACACACACACACACACACACGTGTATAAACAGATCTCTAACCGAATGTATAATTATAAAATATTGGAAGCATAGCATCATGTGCTAAGTTGTGCATTATTTTTAAATGGCTGTTCTTTGTCTGTCCCTCACTAATTAGACATCTTATCTATTTTACATAGACACAACATTACTTCATTTTTCTTATTTCACATGCTCATATCTTAATTGGGGATCGTTCTGTAAATATGTTGAAATTTCCTTTATGAGACAGTCGCTGTTAACTGCTTTTAAACAAAGACAATAACAATCTGAAAGGCTAGATGATTAAAGCAATTGAAGTTTCCCTTTGTTTTGAGAAAGTCCACCACATTCGCGAAGCATTTATAGAATGAGAAATGTATGAAATTACATCTGTCATCCCTCTTCTGTTCAGTTCTGTTCCATACATCCATCTATTCATCCATCTTTCAGCTGCTAGCCCTGAACAGGGTCATCTGGGCTCTGTACATCAATACTGGAAATATGTAATTCATGCAGTTAAAATCCTTGATTGGGGTCTGTAATTTCGAAGTTGAATAGTAAAGTCTTCCACATGAGAGAAGTAATTGAAAGGTAAATATTATTTATAGTATGAAAAACACGGTCTGTTGTTGAAGTTCTGTTTTTTCAGCCAGTTGAAATGTGGAATAGTTCAATGTTTTCTCATTAGAGGTATGTAGTTCCTGAATTAAAATGAATATTCTTTTATCTGCAGGTTACTGGAACAAGATGCCCTCAATGATCTCCAAGTTTGCATAGAAAGGTTAAAGTCCAACCCAGAAAGTTTCTTCTTTGTCTTTAGCGACGCACTAAGACTATGTAAGCCCACGCCCTCCTGGGGTTTACTGCTGGCCAGGTTCTCTGACTGGAGACTAATACTAGATACATCTTCCAAGATGTATGGTGTCCTCCTACAAGTCTCATTTAAATCCCTTCCATTGATACAGTCTGCAGCGGGTATCAACCTGGATTAGACATTGATGTTTACTATGATACAATCTGGTCAAGATCTTTGACTTCAAGAAAGCTTGCCTCTTCATGATGCACCACAATTTTGGTGATTTGTTCATTATTTCTTTTTTCTCCCAACTTAGTGAATTTTAGTGAAAGTTGCAGCTGTTCTCTCGTGATGCAGAAATGCCCAGAAGTGGACTAACTGCGGAAATTATGCTGTCAAGGTAGTTTCTTCTGCATATTTTGATATGTCTATAGGATATGTAACCAATGTGCACAGGCGCAGAGTTCTCCCTCCAAAGCCAACCTGATCACATGACAAATTACAAAGATTGTAGCTGTTCTCAGCAATGAGAATCAACCCAAAATGTAAAAAATGATAAACTATCTCAAATTACCTTCCTGTTACGAGTTCAGCTAAACCTGAATGAAGTTAGCACAAAAAAATGCATGTTTGTAACGGCTGTGAAATTGCAAATAGATATCAGCTTCAAATGATTAATATACAAGTATAAGCTACTATTGTGTACTCAGAGACACAAACCAGGGACAATATGACTGATGTTAAAATTGGATGTGCAAGAGTTTAAGTTAAATATAATCTAAAATTTGCATAGGGTATGTAGTTAGTACTGTGTATTTCATTATCAGTATGTTTAGCAATGTCATTTTTAAAAAATATGAATGGAAAATTTTAAACACATATAAGTAGCTTGATTAGATGTGTGCTATGGCTCTGTTAATTAGGGCAAGTGAGGCCTGTGTCGTCCCTGTGTGTCTACAAGTCACCTCATTGATTACTCAGAGCACAGAGGAAATGCTTATGCATCTCATGTACATTACAACAAATGTTCTCTTTGCATTAGAATTGAATTGTGATTGTTATGTTCAATCAATGAGAAAGGTCAAAAGATCGCTTCTGCCAGCAATTTAATGGAGAAGTCGATGGGGATTCATTTTAATCACGGCGACTGTTTCAGAATGAGCACAACTGAGTCCGTCAAGACTGCAATAATTACTACTCTTTTTATAAGTTTACCTTGTAATTTCAATATCTACAGATATTTTTTATGTATCAAGGGCTATTTAATACTGAATCGTAGGGTGTGGTACAATCATTACAATGTTTATAGTGCTTTTAGTGCATGTACGTAGGTGCTGCAGAATTGGGTTTCTGTTCTATTTTGTTCAGTTTGCACTTTTGTAAGATGATACAACCATCTAACTTATTCTGTTCAGGGTTGTGGGAATTTAAGAAACGGTATAAAGGGCATTAAATGGTATAAATGTGCAAGAGAAGACAACAACACAGCAACATCTATGGTAACATAAAAAAATGCCACAAAAGGTAAAAAGTACTGATACACTAATATTGACATCCATCATCCCAGATTTTATATTGTATGCTACCATCATCCCAGCTGTATTTTAAGGAAGCAAAACAATCAAACCAGCGATCATGTATCCGTGACTACATGTGTGAAGCTAAATGTGGATCTGTAATGATACAGAAACTTTTCAAATATTACTAGAGATACTGATATATTGGATATTCTCCAGTGAAGAGTATATATCTTACAGGGAACAACTTTACGCCTTTGCGACACTGATAGGCCTTAAACCAGGGCTCTTCAAATCTGGCCCTCTATTCCAAATCCAGGCCTTGTTTTCAGTTCTCCCCAGTAGTTAGTGTAATAATCACTGATTCTGATTGGCCAGAGGCTTCACACCTGGCTCACAGGTAAAGGAAGGCTGGAAAATCAGCAGTGCTGGGCCCTGCAAGACCGAGATTTGAATAGCTCTGCCTTAGAGGACTAGTCTAGTTACCATTTATATTTCCAGGTATTTATATGGCATTGTGAAATCTAATGATAGTCTCCTCAGGAATCGTGTATGTAACACTCAAGTCTGTTTTCTGTCATCCAGTAATGTTCTCAGGTAATGAAAACTCAGTTCGTTCTGCCTGACTGGCTAATCGTTGTGTATATATTCATTTAACCTGCTCCTCGTTTTTCATGACGAGTACGATAAGGGTAACACACGAAACGCGAAATGTGTTGTAATCAGGAATAATATTGCATTAACTCATATAAATAAATCAACATAACTTTCTGTCCTGTGTTACAGCTTTAAGACACATTGCAAATGTGATTTTAACTATGGTGAAACAAGTCAGTCAGCTTTTTTGCATCTCATATATTGCTGGTCACAAATCACAGAGGTATAATATTCAATATTTCAAATTTAATAATTGGATAGTTATTTTCAGAACAGCATGGCTGGTCTGTGAAAAAGCCTGGTTTTTAACAGCCCAGGCATGTGCAGAGACCAGGGTTTTCAAGTAAGGATTTGGAAATTTAATGTCAATTTTAAAAAGTGTATTGTAATGCAAGGTGTACTTTAATTAATTTTCGAACTGTTACGATAATATACATTTTTTTAGACAATAGCAGCTGATATGTAAGAACAAGGATGTAATCAGTTATAAATAAATGGACTGATCCTAGGTAATGTTTCGTATGGTACCTTCTGTTATTATTTTTATGATGTATCATGCATTATTTATGAAAACATGGGGCAATTAACACTAATAGAAGTATTTCTTTTCAGATACTACTTCAGAATGAAACTGGCACACTGGAAAATGGATTTCACTGTGTTCTAGATACAAGGCAAGCGTAACAGTATGTTTGTGTCTAACAGGCAATTGCAGCCTCTATCCAGACATTCAAAGGAAATATTGTTCCTTGTACTGTGCTTCAATTAAAATTTGCACATTATGCATTATATTAAAATACGTTTGGACCTTGCATTGTTATGTTGTGATGCTAGCTAAAGTATGGTATGTTTTGGCCTTGTGTGAAATTTTGAGGGACGTAGTGCAGTAAAGGTAAGATAAAGTCTTTTCTACCAGGATTAATGCATGGTTTTTGGATTTAGTTTATTTCATTTGAGATTAGGATGTCTTTTGGCCTTTCAAAAACACAAGATAGGTACCAATACATTTCTATTACATATGAGATAAGAAGGTCAGATCATTTAGACTGGGTGTATGAAGCCAAATAACTTTGCTCTCTGCTGGAAATAACTTAAGTTTCCATTTCAGTGTATGAGATTATTACACTGAGAGTTAGATTTGATAAAGAATATTAGCCATCTCTTTATCTTCCAACTACTTATCCTGGTCAGGATCATGGAAGGGGTTAAAAACCTCTCCCACACAGCAAAGGGGCAGTGGCGGCCGAACGGTTAGGGAAGCATACTTGTGCTTCAAAGGTTGTTGGTGCAAATCTCTGCTTAGCAAAGTACCGCTGAGGTACCCTGAGTAAGGTACTGCGTCCATGCACTGCTCCCTGGGTGCTAGCTGTCCACAGCTTTGTCACATATGCGTTAAATGCAGAGGACGCATTTTGTTATGCTGTGTTTGCAGTTACTCGTTTCCCTTACAAGGCTGGGGTACATATTGGGTGGGGCTCCAGTTTATGGACTGTTTAGAATGTCTATGGACTATAAGAGGAAATCAGAGCAACCAAGGGATATTCAAGCACAGTGAGAATGTTCTGCATGCAAGGAGCTGAGGTGAGACCCAGATCCCCAATCCTGCTGGTGTAGACCTGCCCACTAAGCCACTGTCCCACCCAAACAATGTATCAGGTAAAATAAATCAACCGTTACTAAAATAAACCCTTACTAACATCAGCACTAAGTACTTAGCCCTACTGCCCGGTGCTTTAAGCTACTTTCCACCAAGATAAGTAGCTATTGCATAGACCTACTTAAATATAATTTTGTATTTCAGACTGTAGCAGTTAAAATTGTTACAGAACAGCAGACATAAATCTGCTCTTTGCTGTCACATTCATACCATACATGCACATATATTAGAATTCTTACAGTAGTATGGATCATTTTGAAATGTAATGTATTTCTTCACGAATTTTCCTATCTTGCGCTAGGTTATGCTTTAATAACCAGAAGGCTATTTTACAGTATTGACATGTGTGAAATGCGTTTCGGAATGTCACTAAAATATAACCTGATGACAGCTATAATCTTATGTTCTACAGCCAATTGATTTCAGCTAATTTTCTTCTGCATTACTGGATTCTGCCCACTGAGAATTATGACAATATCAATTTACTTGCAATGCCAGCAAGTAAAAATCCGTCATAAACAATTTATAAAAAGGCACTTTCAACAACGACAACAAAAAAATTCTGTAAAGTAGATGAGGTCTAAATGTAATCGATCCAATGCCATACCCTCAATCTGTTGTGCTGCTTCAGGTGTAACTCACACACCATATGCTGTAAGGAGAGTTCTATATTGACTTAAATATCAATGTATTTAATATTTTCATAGGAAAATTAAATATAATGCTTGCTGGCCAAATTCTTATTTAAAAGTAGAGTGCATGCCAACTTTGTACAATAAAAGTTATTTATCTTGCCTTTTTAAAAGTTCATCAATTATATTGTGATACTCTTAATGTCCATAAGAGGATGATATATGATTGGCCTAATTATTTCTTATTCAAATTTCACTATGCTTTCTAAAGCATATCAATTTTGTTAATACCATGTAATTAAAACATGTCAGTGCACTACAAGTTGCAGGCTGTATTAATGAGTATGAAAATTATTTTAATTAAATAGCCAATTATAAAAAAATCCAACCATGAGAATTGACATTTAAATGAATTTCATTTAAATTGCTTTTCAACATTGTTTTATCAAAGGCTTAAAGGACGAATAAATTATCACATCAAAAATATACAGTGCCATTGCTCCTTTAGATTTTATATCCCCAGTTTGTACATATTTTAAGAAGTAGTAACATCCATCAGCAGCTGAAGTTAATTATTTCATTGTTTAAGTATGCAGAAAGCAAGCAAAATATCTTTGATATATATGGGACTTATTCTGTCATTAAGAGTTTAAGCTTTGTTCTTTGATTTAGCGATCGGCAGAGTAGTTTTTATATTGTTTAGCTGAAGGTTTTTTAAAACCTTTAAATATGCATCCATCCATCATATTCAGGGTCGCGGGGGGTCCAGAGCCTTTCACTGAGGGTATGGGCCAAAGACAGGGAACAACCCAGGATGAGGTGCCAACCCATCACAGGGCACACTCACACACCTATGGGCAATTTGGTGACTCCGCTTAACCTCAGCATGTTTTTGGACTATGGGGCGGGGGGGGGGGGGGCCGGGACGGGAGGAAGCCCCAGAAGAACACGGGGAGAACAGGC
>JAODKC010000001.1:42352843-42366274 GCA_026777985.1 Mormyrops attenuatus | reverse complement strand
CCCCCCCCCCCCCCCCCCCCCCCCCCCCCCCCCCCCCCCCCCCGACGGGAGGAAGCCCCAGAAGAACACGGGGAGAACATGCAAACTGCACACACATGGAGCCAGGGACGAGACTCAAAGCCTGGTCCCAGAGGTGTGAGTCAACAGTGCTAATCACTGTATTAGCACTGCATCACCACTGCGGACCACTTAAATAAGTCTGAATTTAATTCCAATGTTTTCTGTCATAATAAATCAAAATAATGAAAGAAAATTACTGCTAGTACCACCCAACTAAGGAGTATGGGGACGTCAACATAAATTACTCTATGTAAAGTCACACTATACTAATTGGGTTAATATCTGCGTATGTTGTCACTTTTCAGTATATCAGAATCATTTTCTGTACAACAAACACTTTATTGTTCATAGTGCTGATTGGGAACAAGATTATGAAACGCAACTATATTAAGAGTCAAAAACTTTGGCAGAAGTTCAGGCAACAGTATTTATTAAATCTGTCACTATTAGTATTCACTTTGATGCTTTTTGAAGAATATTCTAAGGTTGTGTATACGATTTGAATTTATTCTGAGGTGATGCAATTCATGCTGATCTAGTTAGCAGGAAAGTTCAAAGTTGTGAAGTTAGAGCAACTGATTATACAAGTTCATTAGTATACACACTAATGACACTCACCAATGAGAATCACCACTTCACTTAAATAGCATGCTCTTTGATTGTGAAAGGGAAATGTCTAGACAATTACCCCATGTAAACTTAAAAAAGAAAAAAGCGCAAGTACCAGACATACTTGTTGTAAGGCGCCGCTAGAGATTTCAGGTCCCCAACCCAGAGCAATCCAATTAAGCCCCAAATGTTTAGGGCCCCTGTCAGTCAGGGGACGAGAATGGGATTTGAACCTGCAACCTTCTGGCCACAAGCACAGAGGCCTAACCTGCTGAGCCATAAGTGATATTAGGGATGTAGAATGCAACATATTCAGGTTACACATCAGAACTTGTGATAAAACATTTTCACAACTTTTTTCTATCAAGTAACACTTTTGATTGCACTGTTCAGTTCATTGTTTATTATAAAATGGTTATAGAAATATGACATTTGAACAAAGGTATGTCAACTCCAGAGGCTAGTGTCTTATGCAGATTGCCTGCAGAACTAATACTTGTGATCCCCTCTTGGAGGAAATAGTGACTCAAAGTATTCCAACTCATTAGTGTGTAGTATCTGATAACTATGTTCCTGCTAACATTTAAATAGTAGTTGCATGTTACTGCTTTGTCTGATTCCTAACAAGCATACAATTTTGGCATGATCCAGCTGTCCAGCTGTACTCTAATTATACCTGCAAGGTGAAATAAAGGGGTGTACAAGGGATGCAAGTGATACCCGCATGTCTCATTGAAGGGGCCATAAAATGTATACACAGATTAAGAACTCGGGGCTGAATGTGATTAAGAGTGAGTATGCAATTAAAAGACAGGTTTATAAAAATGAAAAAAAGCATAGCATAGCAACTATGCATTTGATTTTGGAACCAATGTTGAATTGCTCAGGATAAATGAAAAAACAATGAAGCAGAGAGATAGTAAGAGCGAGCGATATGGCCCCAAAGCAAGTGATTTTCTGAAACCCTACATTTGATCTTTATAGCTTACTAATGCAGACATCATCAGAAAACTGCCTTGCTATTTATCTGCTCTACATTAAGCCATGGGCAATTATTACATCCAGTACTTTGCTAATGACACAGGATCTGATGTAGCGTAAATCTTGTTTAAACAGGTTTTAACCTTGCCTAGTTATAAATTAGAAAGATCATAAGAGGAACAGCAGCAAGGACTGGCAAAAGCAGGAATCTGTCGCTGTTTTCTGAAAAGGGGAGAGGGAAGGCTTGAAAATTGTTCCTGTGTGGTTTGAGGAATTAATTATTCCTAGGTATGGCATGCCTGGAAATGGAGCCCCATGTATGTATTTACATCGCGGTGCATGAACATGAAGAGAGCCTGCAGGACTGGGCTGATACGGCTGTTCACATAACAAAGATACAACTAACACAAGCCTCTCAGAAGGACAAAACACATGTTGGAAACCTGACCAACAAGTCCATTATTAGTTGGGTAACAAGATATACTGGAGGTGAATTTATTAGAGAATGGTGATCCTGCTATCTGTTATCCCTGGACTGGGAGCAGATGGTGTTTAAGAGGGTTTTACTCAAAGAGGACTTGAAAGTTGGAATGGTACTCTGAATGGTACTCAGCTGTACGTTTTGACTTAGTAGTATTCAAATGATTATTAAAGTGGTGTTTGTAATCGCTTTGATAGTATCTGCTTTTGCCGAAGTTTTAATTACGTTTGTATTCGCTTTTTATTAGAGAATAAAATAACTATTAATTTTTAATTTGGCACCAGCTGGTTTGTAAAGAGAAACTCCACCTCTCTCCAATTAAGCGCTGTGACCTGCTGGAACAAACCATAGCATGTTGGTGATATAAGGACATTTCTGGCATAGTATTTTTGCTTTTGGAAAAAGATCATAACAAAAGTAAATGAATACATGATATCAGTCATTCAAGAGAAATAATTCAGATTGTAAACTAAGGGCTTAGGGGACAAAACAATGAAAAATATTAAAGACTTCTTAACTGATAGATTGAATATCTGGAGTAAGGGTTTTCCAACACCCTGCGGAGTAGTAATTCTTACATCCCAACTGAGATTACTCTGAGTTTTTTGTGGGTTCCTGCTACAAGAAAAAGTAGTAAGGATTCAGGTTGTAACAGTGGTATTGGATTTTAGGTTTGAAAAATTGAACCAAAACAAAGACAGGAATCTCACTATAAATCCATTAAATTGCTCGCATTAGTATGAGCTATGTTCATTTGGAGGGAGAAATCCTGAGGAATATGTTATCTTGTTTGGTCCGAAGTTCACAGCCCAAATCCAAAACCAGTAACCAAGTCCAAAACCAGTAACATACTGCACAAACAATAAATGTCCTAATATTCTAATAAAGTTGTGCGTATATGTAGAGGGGAATTTTAAACAGAAAAGGGGTTACAGTACTCAGGTATCCATAAAATTTTCTTCATCAGGAAAATTGATAAACAGAATACAATAGCACATTTACATAAGTAGTGGAAAAATAAGCATACATTCTAAATCTAGTATATAGAAGTAGCTTAATCTTAGCTCTGACACACTTTTATTTGCTTGGTGTTGATGGCAATGTGTGATTAAAAGTCACTGATTCAAATCCTGAGAGTGGTGCAGTGATTTCAATATTGGGCTCCTCAGTAGGGCCCTTCACTACCGCACCCAACCCCCCCAACTGCACCACAAACTGACCCTCCATCTTCATGAAAGCGTTTGCTAAACAAATGAAATGTAAAAAAATGTCATACACCTGTTAGAAGTTGGTATGCTTCACATAAACGTGAATTTTTATTTACACTTACAGGCAAAAAAACACAATCAAAAGCGAAGAGACAGGAAAGAACAATCATGGAACATGTGTTTTACATTACTCAGTGACTGACCATGTCAATGAAATGTATGTTTGCTGCACCATGTTTTAAATACATAACATGACACTTCTAATATAATATTAATAATAATGTATAACTTTCACAAAATGCCATCCATTGTGTAAATTCTTCGGTGTCCATGTTATGTATTAGAAAATAGTTTGCTCAAATATTTGTACAAGTGGAATATGTTCTTCTATGCTGTGAAATGTTTAAAGAGGCTATTCTGTGTCATTCTTACATGTACTTGAAGGTATACGACTGAGTAACTATACACACACACACACACACACACACACATATATATATCCTTAAAAACCAGTTTTAAAGGGTAAATCTACCACTGCGCAATTTATTAAGATAGTATGCAGACTTGAGAGATAGCAGGTTAACTCAATTGTAACTCAAAAATAATGGGATTTTAATGCGGTGAATATGTAATTAAAGGTTAGCAACATACAAGACAAGTGGATTGCATTGTCATGAATTTTAAACAGAGATTGATTTTTCTTTTTTTTTTTACACTACAGCATTCTCTGAAGGGCAATTTTAAGGAATTCCTGGCAAAACTAACAAAGTGGAATATACCCTCACTGCGTCCACTTTAGAAAAACGTATGCTATGAAAACTTTAAAATCTTAACTTTAATGTACAATTAAATATAACTTGTAACACTTATCGTTATTTTCCCAACGAGTTTTATTTAGTAATGTTCAGTGAATTAATTTGACACTGGCGTTGTCTAAACGTCCACGAAGTCCACCTTTCAAGGTGTTACTTATTATGTTTGCGAAGAAGATAAAACGACAAAACATTTCTGCTACCCTAATTATTCTCACCTTTAATTCTGAACACTTTGACCTACTTTATATCACTTCGCGGCAGACTGCTGCATAAAACAAATTGTTTGTAGATAACGATTAACTGACAACTCAGCTTTGTGTGTTCATCATCTTGTCCTCTCTAAACATCTGCAAATAATCTCCATGTCGGTGCATTTACCATGCTTTGACAGGAATGTCTCTAGGTGGATTTTTGTTTAGTTTTGGAGATTAGGATATGTTTATGTTAACTCTTTAAAGCCGTGTCCTCTGCAACCTTGGAATAAGCAACAGAATTAGCAGTTCCTATTGACTTTCTAGTAACGCCACATGCGAATATAGGCACCATATAATGCAGTCCGCCATACAAATAACAAGAAGGTTTACAAATTAAACTACGTTTAAATACATTATGTATAAATAGACATGCATATGCATACACATGTTATATAGCACGTGTTTTTTGCGTGACCGTGTGTCGTGATATTAATGTTTCCGAAAAGATCATAGAAACTTTGCTGCCGTCCCTGACATGCGAAGCCCCCGATCGCAGCATGCTCTCGCCCTCCGGCGCGGCGTTTTAGCGGAGGATGAGGTCGGTTCAGGATGCCTTTTATTTATCCATATCGTCTGGCCACCTTTCCTCTTTGTTTAGCTTGATTTACTTTGAACTTGGTTATTTACGGGAAGCGGCCCGCAGTCGCCGTCGCAGGCACCGTCCTGTGGCTCCTCCTTCTCCGTACCTTGTGACAACAACAACTCGCTGGGCGAGCGAGGCGCACTTTTCGCCTCTATTTCTTCCTGTCATTCTCTCGCAATCTTTGATCAATGTGCGGCCACAGAGAGCGCAGATCCCAGACATCCCAGCCTTCGCACGATTCCTTCCGACTGTTAAACTAAAGCTCACAAAGTTCTCGTTCTACGGGATTTCTCCTTTCGACTACTTCGGGACACTTTTGGTGCACTGGGGTTTTATACTTTGAACTTATTCTCATAGGTGACCATGGCCGTACCGGCTTCTTTGATTCCTCCGACCCCTCTGGTCCATCCACCTCCGATATCAACTTCTTCGGCCACCAGCACCTCGCCATCGGCAACCTCCAGCCCGTCTCCGTCGATAGCCCCCTCCGGACCGAACCTATTCCGATCGGAGCTGATCGCCACCAGCAGTCCGGGCATCCCACCCGGCACCTTGCCCAGCAAGCCCGTCTACTCGACTCCGTCTCCAGTCGAAAATACCCCGCAAAACAACGAGTGCAAAATGGTAGAGCTGAGAGGAGCCAAGGTTGCATCGTTCACGGTAGACGGCTGCGAGCTGATATGCCTCCCCCAGGCTTTCGACCTCTTTCTGAAGCACTTGGTCGGGGGGCTGCACACGGTGTACACCAAGCTGAAGAGGCTGGAGATCACGCCGGTGGTGTGCAATGTGGAGCAGGTCCGCATCCTGCGGGGACTCGGGGCCATTCAGCCGGGAGTCAATCGCTGCAAACTCATCTCCAGGAAGGACTTCGAAACTCTCTATAACGACTGCACCAATGCCAGGTGAGTGATATAAAACACATCAACATTTAATACATATAAAGATATAGTGGAAGTCACGCAGCAACTAGACTGCCGGCACGCTTCAGATATAAAATTACAACTCACTTCAAGCACAACACCACTATATCACCGCGGCATGTAAAAATCAAATAATAATAAGTTTTATTTCGCCTTAGCATCTTGTTCTGGGGCAATCTACTGCGAAAATATTAACATGAATTATTTTAATTCCACACTTTATTGGTTGGGGCGCGTAAATGGCAGCTGAAAGGGTAATCAGCTCAGTAGATAAGGACGAATTAAGCCCCGTTCCCGTTGTGAAGCTTACAAAGACAACGTTGTTACAACCAAGTTACGTCGCTTTATTCGCTAACATGCAATCTGCCCCACTGCACTGGTCAAGCAAACAGAGGACGCTCCCTGTCCCTGTCATACGGATCATCCCTTAAAACTGCAAACTGGAAAACAGAGGCACCGTATAGTATAAAAGGTAGCCGATTCCCTTATTAACCGTGAGACGCGTCCGCGAAGCGGTAACAAGTTCAGCAGAAAGTCCGGCCATCGGCAAAACTTCCCGGCCGATATTCCCAGAAATAGAACGGTGCCAAGGGCAAATTAGACGTTTCCATACATTAGTGCGTTCCCTTTATTTCACAAAGGTAAACGAAGTAGAAGCAGAAGTTATCCCTTTAACTGGTTTCATAATATCCATATGCGAATATCCATGTTTACGTTATTTTTAGGTGTTTTTTCTTGCTCATGTCTATATCTAGGGCAGCAGGTGGACTAAGAGCGGTAACAAGGCTAAGAATAAAATCTCTATATTAGTTTAAATATAAGCCGTGTAAGTGTGTGTGCGCATGTTAGACGGTACTTAAACTTTTTTTACCACGTGAGTTTAGTCAGTATAGGTGTACAGTAGCTCTCAGTCTTACTGCTAGGCCTGCTTGAACTCCGCTTGATGTCTAGTTATTATTTACACGCACCAGATCATTTATTATTAGATAATTTCTGCCCTGCTCTGCTTTGTGTTCAAAATCGACAGTATATTATTGCGTTAAGGGTTGTTTGTGATAAATATGTGCGCCAGAAATGCCTTCTACATCTGTTGATGTCTGTTATTTTTGCATCACGTCTTTATTGATACTTTTGTATCATGTTACACAACTTACTGAACACTTTTCACTCAGACTAATGTCACTTTGTACACTCTTTTCCAACACAAATGAAGATGCTCTCAGATTTGCAAATTTGATCTACTTGCAGGAATGTAATGGTGTTTGAAGACTTTTTCTTTTCCCAAGAATAGGGTTTAATTTGGTGCAGATAATGAACAATTAATTTGGATGTATGGAAATTATGTAACAAGCAAAGACAACTATGATATTACTGAATGCTTTGATAGATTGGTTTTTGATATCACAATGTAAACTGATGCAACAAAGGTTATCAGGTTAACTGAGTAAAAGTTTCTTTCAAAATAACTGATGTTAAAGTTACACGTGTTTCTGTTTGTATATTGATATGTTTGCACAAATGACACGCTGTATTTAAGGCACTGTTAATAAAAAGTAAGTTTTATTGATTAATTCCTTTTTACTAATGATATTGCTTCTTTAATGATCCACTAGATAGTACTGATATATCACATAGCATATCTATGTGGGCTTGTACAGAAGTAATTTAGTTTGTCAACCATTACAATAACAGTAGCAATGCTTGAATTACTTCTGCATAGATCATACAAACCTAATAAAGCAAATGTGGAAACTTAATTTTTCATTAGCTTTTCTGCAGTTTTGTTAGTAATCATCATTACCTTAGCACATGATCATATAATATATACTTATTAGTGAGTTATAGTGCTCTGTGTCAATTTTGTATACTGAATGGTATTCTGATCCAAAAATTAACATATGTTTGTGAAGTCACATCATTTATTGGAAGAAAATGATATTCACTGATGCCTGATTGTACTTACAAACAAGTATTTTGCAAGTCAAAGCCTGGACTCTACTTATGCTGTGTGCATTTCCATGGTTATAAATCTGCATTTTATAATGTTTAGATAGGGATGTATTATACCGTTTAGTATATTTTAAATGTTTAATATTTTACGTATTTTTTGTTGCAGTTTGAGTCCAATTTTTCCAGTTGCTTTTTATGAAACCAGCAACCACAGCTACTTGGATAGAATCATGTATGATATTGTCTAGACTATGATAGGTTAGGCTATATATAAAAACATAAATAAAAATAATATCTTGAATATTTAAACTGCTACACTGCATTCCTATGTTAACAGAATTGTTGAGACACATGATACATAGAATACGATTACACTCCGGCAGTATAACACATAGTATATTTATATTGATTACGCTGTGATTTTATACCAGATTTTTTGCTTTAAGTTTGTATCCCAACAGATAAAAACAGGAAGAAAATGGGATTGCTCATTAAAATGTGTCTTTTGAAATGCATAACTAGGTCTTCCATATGCTTTTCAAGTGCACACATAGTACATGCATGTAAATTTATGCTTTATTCTTCCTATTAAAGTATTACAACCTGATTATTAGATGTGCCTAAGTGCACTGCAGTCGTTCTGAGTTCATAGCAATACCTTTCACAGTGATTTCACCACTGTGGTTTATCTTAATAAAAAGGCACTAACGAATAGCCCACACAGGAGCCTGTGCAGTGTAGACCATGTCTTATCTCTGAGAGCAGTTCTCAATGGCATTTTTCAGAGGGATTCCAGGTGAGAGACTATTGGGCTTGAACATCGGGGTAGTAAGTACGGATGGCTGTTGAAAGGGTTAAAGGATAATGCCGCGCTTCACGTTGGTTTAATGACAGTGTAGTGCTCCACTATTACTGGTGCACAGGGAGGCCTGTAATTGTCTTGGAAAGCACCTGGTTCTGGTGATGCTATACTGAAATGAATCACTTTCGTTAGGGCTGCTTTGCCTTTGGAGGATTGCGCTATGTGTAATGCGAGCACAACCACTGGACGTGAAACTTAAATGGAAACCAGGTCTCCTTTCTCCTTTAATTTTCTAGTCATTTTATAATTGAGATTAAATTGTTAATGGGTATAGAATATAAGTTTGATGATTTTCTCACATTTTTTGTACATTTTGGCTGCATCTTTGCATAAAGTACATAAGAAATATTAAGTTTTATCAATGGAAAAGCTTTGTATAATATTTTTCTCAGATCATAAGTTTACCATGAAGAGATTCAAATGCTTTTACACAAAAGTAGTATAATATTGCCAAGAGATATCATAGAACAACTATTGATTTAATTATCCTATGGTATTTTTAATGCATTCTTTCTAACACTTGGGACAATGCTCACACTCATGTGTGCTTTTCTGGGCAGTGGACTGTGATTCTTAGCTCTGCTGCGCCCTGCACAGGGGCTACTCGCATGAGATTAATGTGTACCTTCTGCTCAGTAACAGATCCACGGCAGTAATCGTTTGGCTTCCACAGGAGTTATGGCACTGCCTTATGAGAAACCATACCTCAGCCCTTGTTTTCCTTTTCATTTTCTTCTTGTGGGACAGAGACATTTTCACTGCTTTGTGGCACTTAAACTCTAAAGGAAGGTCATTAAAAGTCCAGGTCAGGCCAGAAATATAGTTAGACTTCAGTTTTTCGGTCCATGCTGAGAGATGACCTTAGACCTCATACTGCAGTCAGCGAGGAACATTGCAGGGCTTTCAGAAATGTTAGAATTCAAGGAATACATTTTTTAAACAACACCATGGTTGCCTTTTGGTAAGTATGCAGAATGTTTGTGGAAGTCAAAGGAGTCAGTACACCTATTTCTTTGTTTTTTGTTTCTCTTTTGCTGTGTTGTTATGCTGTATTTGTTTTCTACAAGGGATGGATGTGTTTACAGGTACTCAAGGGAAATCTCTCAATTGGATTCAAATCTTTTTCAGTCAGACTGGGTGCTAAGATACTCGTCACCCGGCAACCACATCCAAGAGGGAGCCGGGGTGATAATAACTTCAAAAAACAGAGTGACAGATGCCTGATTAGGATGAAAGAGAGAGAGGGAGAATGCATGAAAAATTAGGCTTGTTAAAATAAGAAATCCATTCAAGCACCTTCACACAAATTAAACAAACACTCCACTCTCGAATCCCATGATCTGTAGTATTCCCATTTATTGGTCCAAATGGGGATTCGTTTAAAACCATAAATGCGATTTTTACACTAATTAACAGCCAAAGGAGCTCTGCTTTGGATTGGCGATAACCACCTGCGTCCAGTACACCAGTGCATTTGACATATGCTGGTGAATATTTTCTGAGGACCCGTATGTTGTGATTGAAAATAATAATGGTTTCAAAGGCATGATGTTACTATGAGACAGATTGAAAATCACCCTTTTCATAAATATTGCACTGAAATCGATGAAAGAGTGCTCTACTAATACTAGAGTCAATAAACTAGATTTTCGATGTATAGATATTTGTTAGCACTGAGAAAGCACTTGCATCCTCATTATGCCTGGTGTGTGCAGAAACTATTCACACTTTCATCCTGTTTGCATATTGTTATAGGTTAAAGGAACTAAAATTGAGAACAACGTCTGTGTTGTTTTGTTCTATTTACAAGTATTTCGGGATTAAACACGCAAAATGCATCAGTCCCTTTGAGTTATGCTCATTTGATGAAATTATTATGAAATAAATATTTCAAACACTGAATTAGGTTCCCCTGTCTGAATTACTTGCTCACCTTTCGCCTCCTCAGTGTTGTCCCCTAATCGAAACTCAACAAGATTCTT
This sequence comes from Mormyrops attenuatus, assembly GCA_026777985.1. Classification (NCBI taxonomy): domain Eukaryota; kingdom Metazoa; phylum Chordata; class Actinopteri; order Osteoglossiformes; family Mormyridae; genus Mormyrops; species Mormyrops attenuatus. The sequence continues at coordinate 42,355,569 of JAODKC010000001.1, read as the reverse complement.
GATCAAAGCATGATTTTAGCTACTTACACTTTTGCCAAGCTCGTTTCACTTGGTAGGCAAATATCTGTGGAACGGCGCACTGATACGGGGGATGGACTGTGCAAAGTGGTGCACTTGTGCTATTACATTTCAGAGTGAGCCTTTTGTCAGATCTGACATTTCTTGAGACCACCAGTTCCCTGCATAACAGCATATTTAGGAGCCATAGTGGGAATCACTGGTGCCTGTACAAGGACGTTAAATGCTACTGACAGAAGTTAGAAGGAGCAGATGAGATTTCCTGATTGAAGAAAGATTCCAGGCTGTAGCCTGGCACTGTCTAATGTGGTCACGTAGAGAAATTGATTTTCCTCAGAAATTAATTAATTTTTCATATAGCCCAAAGCTGCAGTTTAAAAAGAGTGTGCACTTGCTGGCTTCTCCTTTTTTTCTCTTTTTAAAGAATTATTGCCTAATCATATTAATGCTTTTGCCCCAAGGATGAAAAGATAATTGTACAAATGCATTTGGAAATATGTATCACTGAGTATTTATGATTAAATTATGCAAATAATTCAGCCTCCATCCGTCGCAGCCGCAGATTGTCTAATTAGGATTGATATGCTGTATAGATGTTCGAGAATCTGACTACAAGCATGTCCAAAGAGCAGAAAATTGAAAATGACAAGGCTGAAATCCTTAAAAAGTGCTTTTTTTTCACTGTCTAATTCAGCGTTGCTGTATCAGGAGTTAATTTTCCATGGCTTCATTTCTCGTCAGAGCTGACAGGAAAAAGAATACATTAGGGAACGAGTCTCAAAAGGGATTCCAGAAATTTCCTCCACTTGTTTTTTTTTCCCTCTCTGTCTTAATTTTCATGAAGGGTATCATAAACACAACATAAACACCGCATTGCTACCCCAAAAGTGCAACATTTGTAGAAATACATAATTCATAGAAGTTGTGTTTTCTGCCACAATACCAAATAAAGAGCATGTAAGTTAATCATCATGTGCCGGTTTTTCCTATGAGGTAGCAGATGATCATTATTCTTCCTGTACTAATATGCATCTCTTAAGTTCTTTTGGGTGCATTTATTACTACCCATACGGAATATTTTAGATCTTTGTGAAGGTGATGACTCAGCTAACAAGAAGGAAAACAAGGATATTCTCTGAAATGTTAAAATTTGATAGCCTACTTGATAGGATAAACGATTGTTTACGATAGTATTTACATATAACCACATGACTTCACTGATATTACATCCATTATCAGGATAATAACGTAACACAATTATATTCCATATCAAATTAGGTGATTTATGCTGAACACCAAACAGCGGATTAAACTTCTATAGATACCACACTGGGAAGCTTTTTAAAGCTTTAGCTCCAGAAATTAAAAACTTAAGTGAAATGCAAGCCAGTTGGCAAACGTCTGTTTTAAGACCAGGTGACTGTCTAAGTCTGGAGGCTGTTTTCATTTAGGTCAGGGCAGACTCAGGTTTTTAAGAGGTACAAGGACATGATTTCATTAAAGAAAAAACAAAGAGCCCCGGAGGACGCCTTTCATGTGGGAAAAAACGAGTCATGACACACTCAAAGCAAAGTGAGAGCTGTATCAGTGTATTTTCTTGTTGTTTAGAAATTTAGTAGCAGCAGCTATATTTGCTGCTTACTTTTGAGGAGACGTGACCGTGAGCACAGAGCACTTGAGATGGGTGACCTACTGCGTTTGCCCTTCCTCCTAGCAAATTTGTGAATTGCGAGTAGGTTACTGCAAATGTTGGACATACCGTTCCTGTCGTTAGCTGTTCAATAAAGGGCAGCGGGACATCTAATTACACATAGAAAATTTTGAAAAATAATGTGGAAAGTTGAATCATTTGCTGTAATTTTTATGCATGCAGTATTATTTATATTGAACAATACAAATGAAACCTGTACCACAACGTAAATATGTTAGTTAAATGTGTGTGGCTTTGGCAGAATGCAGATATATGACTGCCAGACACTGGGAGAGGGAACTTGTATTAATAAAAAAAAATGTATGTGTACTGTTCGAGCATGGTGTCAAAGAAATCATGTATCTTGTCCCACTTTCAACTTTTCCTTTGTACAGAGAAGAACTTCAAGAACTGGCTGTGACACAGCATACTTGTTAATGTACTTATGGTTATCTGATCTATACCCTGCAGCCAATGATATTTGAGTGTCGAGCCAAAATGATGTCACTAGTTATATCTCTTCCCCTGTGTCTGAGATGACTTTTGTAAAGTTAGGTTTCAGCAAACATACTTCTGAACAGACGTGCGAATAATCTTTTGGTAGAGTCATGGATTTTAGTAATTAAATGTAGTAATTAAATGTATAGACAGACAGAAAGACAGACAGACAGACAGACAGACAGACAGAAAGACAGACAGAAAGACAGACAGACAGACAGACAGAAAGACAGACAGAAAGACAGACAGACAGAAAGACAGACAGACAGACAGACAGACAGACAGAAAGACAGACAGACAGACAGAAAGACAGACAGACAGACAGACAGAAAGACAGACAGACAGACAGAAAGACAGACAGACAGACAGACAGACAGACAGACAGAAAGACAGACAGACAGACAGACAGAAAGACAGACAGACAGACAGACAGAAAGACAGACAGACAGACAGACAGACAGACAGACAGACAGAAAGACAGACAGAAAGACAGACAGACAGACAGACAGAAAGACAGACA
>JAODKC010000001.1:42335749-42347340 GCA_026777985.1 Mormyrops attenuatus | reverse complement strand
CCCCCCCCCCCCCCCCCCCCCCCCCCCCCCCCCCCCCCCCCCCCCCCCCCCGCCCCCCCCCCCCCCCCCCCCCCAAAGGAAGGAGGGTGCATTACAGGTGTTTGTTAGCTCTGGACAGTATGTGTCTTCGCATATAATCAATGAAGGGAAATGTAGAAAATAAATAAACAAATAATGAAACGAATATGAATCTGTGTGGTATTTCCAAGCTTTGCTGCAGGAATAATTCTGTTTTTCTTGGAGGGAGGGGGCCACTGTCACATGACCACTGACTATCTTGGAATTGAGAACGTGATGACAGGAATTATCCTTATTTATTTTTTTCGACCTCTCCTTGTTTCACTACAATTCGTAAATATAGGTTAAGTTTTGTGCTGCATTTTCCCCGGCTTCCTGGACCAAGTTCAATACCAAACCCAAGACCTATGTATATTATCAATTTTTATGTTCCTTTTTTGTCTCTGTAGAATACATCCTAAGATTGATTTATTAATTTTCCCCTAGCACACCTGCTGGACCCCCATGTATCTCCTAAGAGGGAACTTACCCGTGTTCATCACTACCGGTTACCCCGATTACCCCCTGTCACGTGATTCTGGTGTCACACTTCCTGTTGTCTGCTTGTTCTCTTTTTTTTGTTCACATTGGTGATAGTCGATGCTCTTTAATCAACTCTTTATTCACAAGGCTGGTTTTTATCTCTATGCAAATTCAGTACGACAGATAGATGAAGACCCATAAATGTCTACCCATCTACCCAAACCCATTAGGGGAACGGCATGCTCTAACCACAAGTGTTAGCACAGTTTTACTCAATAATCTGTGGTGCACAGCTCTGATTGGTTGTGTCACCTTTTGTTGAATCCCTAGTCACACAGACTGCTTTAGTAAAAATAATTTTTCTTTTTCTTATAAGCTCAGTTGGTCCCTGTTTGAAATGAAGGTTTTTGTAGTATCTTTGTGTGAGACATATCTTATGAGCTATTTTGATGGTGGGGGCGGGGGGGCAGTTAAGTGCTACAGGAAGTTGGCAGTGTTTGTGTCAATCTTAGTGGCAGAGTGCAGAATTATAAGTAATAATTGTTTCTTGTAGTCACATCATTTTCTTTTCTGTCCACATGTTTGAACTTTGTTGGAGTCTTTCATTAACATACTGGCTGATACTTCCCTCATCTCAAAGCTTCTCCACAGATTTCCACATCCACTACATTAAAGAGCTGTCGAGTTATCGCTGTGTCTTCACAGAGAAATAATTAACATTGAAAACAGCCCCCTATCTTGAGAACAGTTAAACATGCTGAGTATTATCTTTCTGAACCCCGGGTCACACTAGCGCAATTTTTCAAGGAGGAATTTTTTAAAGCATTAATTCTAATAGTAAGTCATGAAAGTAACATGTTACTTGCTTTACCTGTGAATTGCAATGTTGCTGTTTCTTAATGTGCACAAAGGAAGGTACTTTTTTCTACCATTAAATACCAAATGGGCTTTTTAACTTCCATATAATGTTTTAGATTTCACGTGGCTATTTCTCGCTGCTTTGAAGTACGTGTTGTAACGTAGTATACAAAGAACACAAGGAGCTCGATTGGCCTGCCTGGGAGAAAGTGGAAGACGTGGAGCCTCTTAGAGACTGTATCTTTCACTTAACGAGTCAAGGGTCACCACTACGCTTGCCTGGTCGACCCTGGCACCAGACCAGCCTGGTTTCTTTTGAACAGGATCATGGTGGACGTCTGTCTTTGATATCAACCGTCTTGCATCCTCCATTGTTCTCTGTAAGTCAGCATCTTTATTTCTTTTCATCCTTGCTGGTGAATAATCATGTGCATGTAATCATTTTCTTACACTGGATTGTAGGGACTGGACTGTAGGAACATACCATTGGTGCATGTATGAGAGCTGGGAGCCTACCATCAGATTCCCAGCAAAATAGCTGCAAGCTGTTTGAATTCAAAGGATAACCCCTATTTCATCATTTTGTGTCCAGTTTATCTTAAATATTATGACTGTTTTAATGCTATTATTGCAGCTGCTGGCTGTACAATCCCTATTGCTTCCTTTAGTGAAAAAAGTTATATTTTATGCCTCACACACAACATTCATATCCAGTAGCGGAAAACACCCAAAGATATTTGACGGGAGGCTGTAATTTCTTTGGACTGCAACAGTTTTCCCTCTGTTTGCCTGGTTAAAAGCCCTGCAGGTTTGCGAGATTGCAGTTGACAGCCCAGAGGGCATTGGCACTGTTTGCCTTCTCCTTTTTTCCACTTGTGCAGGGCTGCAGCTGCTTGAGTCTCATCCTGCCAGCTGTCAGTTACAAGGCTCTCCGTAAACATCTCCGCACACCACCTGCTTCCCACTGGGAGAATAGGTGCACATTTGAAAAGTCTAAGCAAGGTAGGGAGGGAGACAAGAGTATAGCGTGTCTGGATAGGGATATGTAAAGCCTTTTTAGCATGAGATGAGATGTTTTGAATGGAAGAGCTGGCAATACATGCCAAAAATGTCAGCCTAAACCTATTATGTACCTTTTAATATTCATGAAATGCATTCTGGTATTATCTCATTTAGAGTTTAGGGACCAAAGGTACCATTCTCTGCTTTGGCTAAATAAACATTATTATTGTTAAGGATCCAGACTTTCAGGGGCCTAACATCAGTTCCTTTTGATGTCCAGAAACATTGTTAGTTTTATAAAACACTTGCCTGTCTCTAAGATGTTACTTTGTAGCAAAGAGATCCTCTGGAGCCCAGTGTAAACAAAGATCTACAAATCATTTCTTCTTATTATGTTAGACTTAAAAGTACCAAAACGAGAAACTGCTTCGCCAAACGCGATAGAGATAAATGGATGTGGTGCCTGCTGCAATATTAGCCACAGCAAATGAAATAATTTAAATATTCTGTCACATGGTTTCTCCTGTGGATACAGTGTGAAGATGTCATACAAGAACCTAATCGAGAAAGAAACAAATAAGTAAGGAGATCCCTGGTTTATCTGGCATTAAATTTATTTGTATCATGTGTCTGAGTGGCACAGCTGATAGCGTGTTGTCAGACTCCCCGGCCTGCTTACCTCACTTTTTCCAGTTGTCAATTTGCTGCTGTTATTGAAATCTGAAATGATTTAAACCTAATTAATGAAATGTCTCTCAAGAGTTTACAATAACATGGCATGTGCCTTAATTCCTGCTCAGGTCTAGATGCCAGGCCAACCGTAGAGAAACTCGCTACAGGAAATTATGAAACTCTTATAGCTGTAGCATTTGCACAACATAATTTCATGCATTTTTTTTGTTCCCTTTATCGTGATGTCTGACATTTTCCCAGATTAAACAATTAACCACCAACTCTTCTCTCATTCTGGAAAAATGTCATGTTGCAGTTCAAAATGTGCTGTATGGCACATTGAATCAGAAGTGAATTTTCCCTCGGTTGAACATCGTGTGACGGCTTTCAGATGATCTTATAATATATAAGTCCAAAGCTATAACAATACTTGCAGATATAATTTATCACTTGAAAAGGAGACTGCATCACCAAGAGCCATTATCCATTGTCATGTTGATATAAATCAAGCGTAAGTTTCTGTTCCATATCTTAGGATAAAAATATAAAGTTTGTTTTATTTCCAGTATTTACCTTCAGTACGGATGAAGCCAGTCTGAAGGTGAAATAGCACGCATGTCAGTGAAAGTGCAACGCCATCAATTAATATCATAACTGCTACTCGTTTTGATCTGACATCACCTCCACGATCTTCCATTGTGTCTCTTTGGAGTGATGAAAGTCTTGCTGGATATTACATGCGATTTTGGATGATACAGATCCTTGTACTGGCACAACTGAGGCAATCGGACCTGCATTTTTTTTTTTATTATTATTGCGATAAACTGAGATTTTCCTCATGATAGCGTGTGCAGAGTCAAAATATTGAAGGTACAAGCCAGAAAACAGTACAAGCCAGAATCTGCAGAATCGAAAGCACAGGAGGCCCGTTCTTTGCTCAGTTTAGGCTCCTGTTCAGCTTTTACGACCCTGTGGCAACTAGGAGGCTGCAAGGACACCTGGGTGAGATTTTATTAAAGTATGAAATGAGAGGTCACACATTCCAGTACCTCCCAGGACATCCCGCTGCTCTCTTTTTTTCTCTGCCTATTCTCCCTGGCCCACGTTTTGATGAGTTACACACGAAAGTGTTTTTCATTAAACCCCTTGGGGACAGCAGTATTGCTCTTTCGGTAGCAGATCCAAATTTAATTCCTGATGTGTCTGCGAGATGACCGCCTCGTCCGACAAGGCTTTTAATTAATGGGACCTCTGTGTATTTATATCAAATTCAGGATTGGGCATCAGGATGGAATATTTAAAGAAACACTGGAGGAGGGACGAGAAAGAACCAAAAAAAAAAAGAGAAAACTATCGATGTTTCCCATAAAAGGTTTGGCCTGTACATTTGAACTGTCACTAAAGACTTCCTGGCTTGCTTTGCCAAGTTAATTTGAATTTATTAGCTACATAGTGTGATTGTTGCCTTCTTATCGTGACAGACACAGACGTTTCTGTCTAACTGGCTCCTTCCTGTGTTGCCGTAATTTGTTAGATACTGTAACTTAAAAGCCCTTCTCAAAAGCTCACATTTACTGATCCAATATAAATTTATCACTGATCCCCTTAAATGTTGTTATAGATATAAAAAGATCTTTTTTTTAAGAGACCATCAAATGGATTCCATTAAGCTGAAATCCTGTTGTCATGTACTGATCGTTGCTTTAACGAAAAAGCGGGAAGAGACGTTGATGATTTTGTCTGAAACAAGACTCATTGTGAGGTGCCCTTGAAAGCATTGTGTGTTATTCCCTGATTCCCTGTTTAATATTATTGTTAGTCTTAATGGATGTACGTAAATGACGTTAGACTGTTGTATGCTTTTGAAACAATCGCTTTCACAGAAGTGTTCTGTTTGCATTCTAACTCATTTGTATGCAGCTCTCAACATCACTGTTTAGACTAGCTTAAAGTACCACAAAGCCTTTAATTGTGAGGTTTTACATTTTGCAATTAAAATCTACCCTTATGGCTCTAAGGAATGAATGACGAGGCTTTGATGTACTTTAATCAGTTGAGATGCATTGTGTTTTAAGGAGCATAAAGATGCAAGATACATTTCTGATTTGAAATGACATACTCTTCTACCTTTGAAGATTATAGTATTTCTGGCATGGAGTATTGATGTTCAGTGCCTTGAAGCCCCGTAGATAATATAGATTTTTATCTCTGGCTCTGAAGTGGACAAATATGTTTTTAGATGGCACATTTCAAGCTCAGTAGGTCTAAAATATTAACATATTTCATTTAGACCTCTGCTCATGAAATATATAATAAACAATTAAAATCACCAAAGGAAAATAGAGGTAATTCAAAAATTTAACAGATGTCTTCTAGCCCGTTGCCAAGGACCATTTAAAAAAACAGATCTATTTAGGTTTTTATAATCTAATTATACAAGGCAAAGCACATGATGTCTCTTGATATGAAATATCTACGCATCATTCTCTATTAGATAACCTCTAGATGTAGGTTTTGTTCGAAGGGGGTCCCCCTAAACCCAGATTATGCAATCGAACATGTCTAGCTAGGGGTGTCTAGTTTGTATATGGTAATAAGATTGGTCATGAATAATGTCGTATCCTTCATTACTTTTTGTAATTAAATACGGAAGTAGCTCCTGGCGCATTGACCTGCCATTGAGAACCTTGTATGTCTTTGAACTTTAAGAAGTTCTTGAAGAATTTTCAAAATCCCTTCATCTGTTATTGTAAAAAAGAGCTACTTATAAGTTATAAGTACAAGTGGATGCTCCTTTTTATTACATTCAGTGAATGCATGCATGTAAAATATAGCTCATAATTTATGGCAAAACAGAATGCAACATTAAAACAACAGCGGCATTCAAAAAAAACTAACTATTAATGTTTGGAAAAGTCTGAAATCCCACTGATGCTACTTATATATAAGGAAGTTGTGTTTTTTTAATTGCATCTCTTCTATCTTTTCCCAGTATGCATTTAACGCAGCCAAATATATCTGCTTTCTTGATTATTGCTGATTTTCCCCATCTGTTAATTGCTGCTGTGGATTAAGTCCTGGTTAAGCATTATAGCAGTTAAATTTGTGCAGTTCCTAGAAACTGGAATCTCTCTGCAAGCAAATTATCAGGAGCAGAGATTCGGCAATAATAGAACTCCTCTGCTTTTGTCTCCTTCTGACAGATGGACAGTGTGTTCAAATTGAATTCTGCTTTAATTGCTTTGCGCTGGTTAAAATTAGTCTGCTTCACAGGTTTTGTTTACAGGTTTATGGAATTCTGAGATGTGCGTGATGTTCTCTTTCCGCTTCCTATTTCATGCAAGCAGTGATTCTGGACTATGGTATTCATTAGCACCCTTTGTGAACTAAGGGGAAATATACAGTCTGTTTTTTTGTTTGGTGTTTGATTTTACAAGCATCCATCCATCCATCCATCCATCCATCCGCTCACCTTTTAATTACTAATCTTGGTCAGCCTTTCCCAGTCAGCAAAGGACACATGGCTAGGGTGAACCCAGGCTGGGATACCAACCCGTCAAAGGGTACGCACACACACACACACACACACATACACACACACAGGTTTGTAATTAAATCTTTGTGGGGACTCTCCATTCATTTCTATGGGGAAAACACTAATCTCAACATGAAGACCTTAACCCCTACCCAGCCCCAACCTTAACCATAAGCAACCAAACAAAATACAAGACTTTTGGCATTTTTACTTTTTCAATTGCATTGACAGATCTTTGTGGGGACCCGAAAAATGATCCCCACAACGTCAAAAAAACAGGTTTTTATTACATTGTGGGGGACATTTGGTCCCCATAAAGTATTATAACCCTAATCCACACACATACCCACAAACACTTATATTTAAAAATTATGTTTTGTGATGGTAGGATTCGTCTAACGTACTTTATGTTTGTTGCGGTCAAATTAAAGACTGATGGTCTTTATTGAGAGACTTTACTCCAAAAATCCACTTGGAAGGAAAACAAACAAACAAAGTAAATCCATGACTGAAATGATATACATAGCTAAGAGCTTACATTCTGCAAGTACATTGTGAACATTATCCACAGAGCAATGTAACGTGACAGTATATTTAACCAGACTGTGTGGGGTATATGAGAAGGGGCAGATTTGCAGAGTTTATTAATGCATCTGTCTTAAAGTAGCATACAAACCATATCACATTGTTTACTGTTTTGCAATTGAGGCTAGAAATATGTTTGTGCTCTGTGTCTCCCAGTGAAGCTACAGGCGTATGACTTTGCTTTTCTTTGCGGTGTTGCAGGAAACTGATGTAAAGGACAATTTGCCTGATTTCACATGCAGTGTTGACAGCCCTGATCAAAGATGTCAGCTATTTGTATCTAAAATAAGAGTCAAACACACTGATGTATGAAAGCGCTAATCAGTATTTTGTTTCAAGATTGTAAGGGTTACGCATGGAAAAGTGTTAGTTGTGGATGATGACCTGCGCTAATTAGGTCTGATTATGTTTTGAACCCATCTGTAATTCCAGCTTCTCACAGTGATGTCATCTGTTGTTCGCTTTCTATTTTTAGCTACCTTTTGCCTATTGTAACATTTATACTTTTGTGCTGTTATCAAGTTTATGCTCATACAGACAATCTTTTTCGTTCTGGAAAAGAACTGAATTCTAACTCTAGATTCTGCACTACATTTACCCCGTTCTGGCAAATTGGAGTTTTTAATTTTGTGTTTCTGTTGTGTGATTCTTCACTTGTAAATCAATGTTAACGCAACTTCTTCCAGGAACGTGCTGCTGTACGTGTCCCTTATCTGGTCCCCGCAGGCTTGGCGGTACACCCTTCTTTCTTATCAAATATGTAACACATATCCTTTCTGCTAAGTGCCCTGACACTTTCCCGTTTTTGACAGCACAGCTATTCTTGCACAATGGGCACAGAGGCAAAAAAGTAAAAACGGCATCATTAGAATATTGATTTACACTTACGGTCGGATTAACTAAGATGCTGGGGGAGGATGGCAGGCCTGCCTGTCTGCAGAATGAATTGCCACATTACATATTCTGTGGACCACCTCCCCCCTCCCTCATTTCTGCTTCATTTTCATCTGGCAGTCCATAACAATGAGCATTTCCCTACAGCATGTGGCACACATGGCTTTTTTTGTGATGGACTGTAAGCAATGGGCTGTTTTCTACTGGGTGGCAAAAAATACAATGCAAAAAAAAAAATGCACGGTGAAAATAATGCTGTCACTTTTCCATGTGACATATTTGAGTGTAAAATCAGTATGGTCAGCGGTATCATGTGTGTGTGAGAAGTTATGTAGAAACAAAATTTCTGAGCTATGATTTCATGGTGGTTAACGTAGGGGAAAAAGGACTAGTAAGTACCGTCTGTGTGGCCCAGTGGCAGGACAAATCTGACCCCACTAAATGTTTTGCATTGAGAAGCTTTTCAATTGCTAGGATTTTTAGGATACCAGTACATTTATGGTTTTTTTGCCAGATGCTTTTATCCAAAGCAAGATACCTTTTTCTGAGAGAGCAGAGCCAGACGGTCCCTTGAGCAATCGGGGGTTAAGGGCTTGGTTAAGGGCACAACATTGACATCACTTTGCGGACCCTGGGTACTGAACCAACACACTTCTGATCATAACCACGGCATCCTCACCCTCTGACCCACACACAGCCCCCAGTTGGTGTTTTAGGCTACCTGTTGTCTTTGGTGCTAGAAGTGGAAAAGTCACCCAAAAATGTTTCAGTGTCTCTTGAAATATAAAAACCAGAAATTCTTTTCGGCAAATTGTTTAAATATTATCACTCAAATGATATAAGTACCCAGTCTTTTAATTATCTGCACACATATTCAATAGTTTTGAATTATTTCCTCGTGTGGGCCTGTTTGGCTCTGGTAATGTTTTTTTTTTTAAAAAAAAAGATTGCGCAAACCCTTGTCATGTTGTTGACTTCTGTTTTCGACATTCGGTGGATATGTCATTCTGATACACTGGCTTTCATTTCTGTTTTTTGTATGATTTTTTTCACCATGCATGTTTATATAGACAGTGCTTCGCTTATTTATGTCTCACACATGACTACTGTATTTTGTACTTGAATTATTTGTCGAGCAGTCTTTCTAATGACACCATGGAATTTTTACAGGTGCAAGGTTTAATCTGTGTCATGCTCTCATATCGTTGTATTATTGTGTGTTATATGCTAATTGAAGCCATTTACTAGAGTGACGGAAAGTCCATCGCAGTAAGTTTACTACCTGCCCACGCCACATATGAAATGCGCATGCAGTCTAGTTTACCGCATTTACAATCCCCCTGATAAACCACTTTGCTGTTTGCCATAAATATATTTACATGCGCTGATTCTAAGAACTTGGTCTTTCTTTTGGGAACAATTTACATTTTCATTGTTTAAATCACACTAGTATCAAGTGCTGACACAGATCGCACATTTTCCATGTGCCGCCGCCACCCCTTAGTACTGCATCTCGTTACTAGAGTTAAGGTAAAAATGCACCCCGAGGTGAATTTTAGTAATGCTGTTTAACACGTATGGAATAGAAATATGAAGTCCCTTGTGGATTATATTGGAAATTGCCATTCCTTGTTTCCGTTTATCTTACATAGAATAGTGCCGAGCTTGAGCTGAAGTGTACATGTCCTTCTCAGTGTATTTTGTAGTTTAATTTATTATAAAGGGGGGGAATCCTTCAAAGGCTCCGGAACCCCCATGACCCTGAATAGGATAAGTGGTTATAGAAAATGGATGGATGGATGGATGGATGGATGGATGGATGGAATCCATCATTTCTTTGTTCATTTTTGAAGCCATGCCACCCAACTGCTTAAAATGGTTTTCTGTGAGCAAATATTTTTCTGACCCGGGGAATGTCACAGGAAATGCTTATTTCCCATTTGCAGTCCCCCGTGTGGGGGAGGACTTGCCCTCTGTCTTCAGTTATGCTGATCTGTCCTGCCAAAGGAAACCAATCTGCCAGGCGAGAGTGACTAAAGGATCTTTTTATAGTACCAGTACATTTTTCCCATTTCAGGCATGACATCACAACAATCAAGGATCACATTCAATCCTCTCATCAGCTTAACTTACACTACACTGAAGTTCTGTACTGAGGCTAGCAAACCAGTAGCCTTTTCCTGTTGCCTGTTAGCAGCACATGAGAAACTTTCCCAAAAAATGATCCCAGGGGTTTATACCCCGTCACTCTCCTAAACTAAATACAGTATGGCGGACAAAGGTGAAGCACTGTTTAGAAATGTTGATCACTGTTGAATATTTTGGTCCCATATTTATCTAGGACATGAAAAGATTAGAAATAGCTTTACAAATAAACAGGATAAGGAATACAATAAAGACTGAGGGTGTTTTTGTTGGACTTGATTGTCCACAGGGCATCTTAGTTTTTAGGAAACTTCACCTTGTGGCCTTCAGTGAATATGCACTAATTAGGGGATTTATTCATAAAATTTCAGTGTTTGCAGTATGTTAATGAGCATATGACAAGAGGGTTCTGGGAAGAGAGGTGGGGCAAAGGTGATAAACTAAGCAAGGAGAGTCTGATGAACGCTCTTGGCAGGGCTGCCTGCAAATTAGCCACGTCTTTTCCAGTCAAGAGCAAATTAAATAGAGGTTTGTTGTACTCGCTCATTTCGATGTGCATAAATCCACAATAATTTCTATATAAAGCAAAAGGTTTTTGGTTGCACTTTTTTAAAAGCGCTGACTTTTGTGAACTAAGACAGCCAGGAAAAAATGCAATGACAATGTTCAAATAGACAGAAATGGAAAATCCATTGGGTCTGCTACTGTTAATTAGCATCCATTATAAGAATGCAATCAGTGAATTCGCAACACATGAATAAACAAACAGTCCAATCACTGCATTCCGTCGCTATATTTCTGTGTGATACTGTTCTGTAGAATTCCATCTTGTTGAAGTATGATCAGCTCAGTTTTCCAGCCCCCGCATGCCTTGCCGAATCCTGTATGTTTCTCTTAACTAGACAGACCCCCACAGACAGTGAAAAGGCAAAAGGCACTTGTCAGTTAGATTGCCCTCTGTCACTGGGCTCACAACTGAGGACAGCCATCTGGAAAATCTATGGCCAGCACCATCTGCTTCTTTCCAGTTGTTTCCAAAGATAAAGGGAATATTAACGTTCAATTTTCAAGCCCAATTTACGTACTGTTTTTGTTGTTTATCTATTTATAACACTTTGAGAGCAGTCCAGCAGTAAGGAGATGCTTAAAAGAGGTTCTTATACGTGGAAAGGGGGCATATTTAACTGTCAGACTCATAGAATTTCAGTGTTCTCATGCTCTTTAGTTGTTTTGGTGGGATATGAGAGTATCTTATATTAATTTTTGTTTCATGTTACTTTTTCATACATGTTCCTGTCTTTTGGTTGTTGGTGGCTGTGTTCGGAGGTGTCTTGGCGATTGATGTATTTTTGTTTTAATG
>JAODKC010000001.1:42312155-42335649 GCA_026777985.1 Mormyrops attenuatus | reverse complement strand
GCAGTATTAGACAATGCTATCTTCACAGAAGTAATTCACAAATGTTAACAATAATTGTAAGGCACAGATGGGAAGGTACCGTGACTTTTCCTGGTTGTTCTTTTTACAGTTTGTGGGGGGAGAAGGGAATAAAAAAAAAAAAAATCTCCTGACTCCGTAAAATGGGCAATGATGACATCTGCGGATCCAAGCTCGCTCATATCTTCGCGGGGCCTTTAGGGAAATAAATATCTGAGAACATTCAGTGAAATGAAGCCCACTCAATAAATCAACCTGACACAATAAACACTTCTGGCATATGAGTCCTCCCTTCTCCAAGGCACAACCTTCCTCTCTGCCATTCCTGTGTTTCCAAATGGTGCCTCCCCACAGGCCAGTAAATCAAATCAACACACAAATACAGTGAGAATTTATTTGGAATGGGTTTTTGTTCTGTTTAACGCTTGATTGTTGGATGGTCTGGTCTGATAATAAATCTTGGCCCTAGTGCAGAGCTGCTGGTCTGTCAGTGCCTGTTGCATTGTGATGCCATTTATAAATTATAAAACCCATTCTTTGTAACAGCTTTGTCGTACATTTATAGGAAAGAGAATGCCAAGCGAGAAGAATAAATATTCAGCTCAGTTCATATTTTGAGCCCAACACCCAAGCACTAAATATTTAAGGACATTATGATTAAATTAATTGAGTAATTAAAAAGAAATGTGATGAAGTCTAAATCTTTCTTGTTTTGGAGCTAAGCATTTGTAATCATTTTTAATGGTGAATTCCTCAGATCGTGCAACGGTGGTTCTCGATATTAAATGTCAGTGTGTATCCACATGGATCAGACTCATGCACTTAGTAGGCCGACCATCGTTTATTGAGTGTAAACCAAAGATTTTAATTACTGCATGCAGTACTTTGTTTCACAATCAACAGTTCGGAAAACTAGAGTAGAAATTGGGACTTCTGACTAACTAAAAACGATAATGTCAAGCAAGATAGCTGCACTCACTAATGTATGTGTTGTGCAATAAAAGATCCTCTTAGTTTAGTGTTGTTGAAGTTTTCGTTTACCATTGTTTTGACCTGTTTTTTTAGTTTTTTATTAATTTCTATCTTTCCTCCCATTGAGTTACATTTCTACAGCACATGAATTATATTCTAAGCTTCTGCTTTGTTGAACATAGAAATGAAATATTGTAAACATAAGAATTGAATTAATTATGAGAGTAAATTTAATTATTATTTTCAAGTAGACATTAATATATACAAGTCTTAATTCATGGGAACAGTTTCTCCCATGCCTAATAACCATCTCATATTTTTTATGCCACAAAGCCCACGGTGTATATATATAAATAAAATAAACAACATAAAACTTAAGTGGGCCTTTCTGTTCTAGATCCTGCTAAGAAGGAGTACTTGGTGTATTACAAGTATATCTGTTTCACCTTTAGTGGGACTTTGATCAGAAGGCAGAGAATAAAACTGGGAAATAAATACGTGATGATTCAGACAGTAAAAACCCACCCTTTCTCCTGGACATAATAACAGGACAACTGTTCAGAAAGTATTTACATAGAGATGTGACCGGGCATTCAGCAGGGCAACTAATTAATTTATCTGAGTTTGCTATGGCAACGGACATGGTAACAGCCTTTTGATGATTGTATTTTTTCAACCTGAAGCCAGAATATATTTTCCTTTTGTCTGCCCCCACTGTGTATATGATTGTTCAGTGTTATAAATGGCACATACTTTGTGGGCAGAATAAGAGGCATTGTTTACAATGGGCTCTACATGCTGTGTCTGTCCAGTGTAAGGTAATCTGCAGTAATAAGCTCCGTTTGTTTTGTTTAGAGAGAGAGGAATAGTGGAGGAAGACAAAAATAATAATTTCAAATCCTACTAACCTTCTTATCTCTATTTGTTCAGTTGCTTTTAAGGCCATGTACTGAAAGAATTTCAACGGCTGTTTCGCCGTGAGGTCATTTGTTATCCTTCAGTTGGCTTGGTAATCCTGTTGTGGTACTGCCCTAAAATCCATGTGTCCTTCAGATGGAGCTGCCAAGATGAACAGACAGACAGACACACATGCAAGGGCACACACTCTCACTTTAGTATCTTGAGGGAATAACATTGTATAAGGGTTAAAAAAGCACCCACCCACACATGTAGACAAAAATGAGCCACATTTGCTGGGAGGCTGTTTTTTCATTCTGTTCTTTGGTATTTTCTTGTGTTCCTATGCCGGGGTCCCAGCAGAAATCAAAAGCATTTGCTTACTTTGTTTATGTCTGCCCAGTTGTCTTAATTTGAGATGTGCCTTGAGGAAATGTACATTTCCCAAGCTTGTTTAGCAGGCAGTATAAGATATACAGAAGAACCTCGCAAAACAGACGAAAGAGACATATATAAAGGGCTGAGAAATGAAAAAGAGAAGGGGAAACAGTCAGTGTGCTTTGAATGCATTAAATCGAAGACTAAAAACACGTATATATTCTAACTAATACGGCAATTCAGTTACTTTTACCCAAAAAAGTGTTTACTGCTTAACTTGGAAGAGCTAGTACGACTTAGTTGGTGGGTGTTCTATTTAAATTTATGTAATAAACAGTATTTCTTTCTAAAGGAAAAACATACACATCCACAAACAATAAACATAACAACCCAAGGGTAAACAACTTAAATTTGTAAATTTGTAAGTAAACAGCGTCTTCAGGGTATGTACTCTTTGTAGGACACTGTTTTATTTAATGTTCTGAATCATGCATTTTCTCTCCATTGGCTCCTTCTGTAGTGGAATTATGCAGGCATGGGATGTTATTTTAAGAGGGATCTTTAGACTTATAAACTATCAAATTTTCCTACGTGTTAAGCTGTGTCGCTGGATGGCCCATTATCCTGCATGGGTTTTATGTTCACCATGTGTGCTATATCGTCATATTTTCCTATAGCATTTTTTCATTAACTGTATCAAAGTCTAAATCAAAAATTATAATAAGATGAAACTACCGAGGAACACTATTCATGTGGTATTCCTTTTTTAAATGTTCAATATTGTGCTATCCATTTTCATTAAATTTTAATTTTATCCCGTGCGTTAGTACAAGCGTTTCACTTCATTTTGTCCATTGATCCATGATTTGATTTTGTGGCTGTAAATTTGGGTATCTTTCCATCGTGCTTCAAATATCCGAATGGGCCACCAACACAATCACAAGCTGGTCGCCTGCTGGTGTAGATGCATTAAACCTCTCAACTTTGCTAAAAAGCCACAGAGGAAGGTAAAAAAAAAAAGCGATCATGATTGACACAGTTTTGTCCGCTTGTGTTGTGGCGTGAAGGTAAAAGGGGGGGCTTTTGTGTCTTCATGTTGAGCTTTGTTTGGTTCTCCCCATCCCTGGTGAGAGCCTTAATTGCATTTTGTCTCTCACAGTAACGGGCGATGCGATGGTTTCCCTCCCTGCCGTTGGCTGAGTTTTCAAGCTCTATTACTCTGTGAAGGAGACCATTCCCATGCCAAGGGGACCTGCGTTAAGATAAAAGCATTTTAAATAGACTATTTGCTGCTTTAAGCAGTCAAACTGTTGACAGACACATTTCTTGGGACGTGCTTTAAATTGCAGTGTTATGCTAGATAAAGCATAATAAATATATCATACAGGATAGATATACTGGTAATTTTAATATTATGTGCATTTTTAACATAGATGAATGCTCTAGTAGTCTAGTCTTTGCTCATTTGTTAATTTCATATACTGTATTAGGTAATTGGCAAGTAGCATTGTCTGCTAGAAACTTTCACAAATTTCTGCCAGATATCAGCTGACCAGTAAATCCATGACCATCCAGACAGAAACAAGCCAACTGACCAGTTGCATCATGTTCCGCAAAAGAATAAATGCATCTTTGTGCACTTAGGCATTGGAACTTCTAAGTGATTTTCCATGAAATAATTCAGCCATAGAATCTGCTTCAGAAAATGGAAAAACATAGGGGAGCATTTTACTAATTTGGTGAAACAAATCATACATTTTTATTTAACAAATATTGATCTTTGTATGTCTCAACCTTCTCTCCTGATATTGGATTTCAGCATCACAACAAACTAAGGTATGTGCATGTATGAGAAATTCTGAAAAACAAGGCTGGCTCTTTTGTTGTATTGTTTGTTGCATAACACTTCATTTTAGCCAGATATTTTGTTGATCGTCGTACAGTAGAACACAGCTATATATAATGTGTGTGCCTGGCAGGGCTGTCATCACTGTCTGATGAGAACCATGTATGTCCGCTTTTGATTGTGACTTTTTACGTTAGATGGAAACGCTCATTCCCCTTTATCTACTGATAGCGTTGACAAAAAAATCGACCAATGAAAATGATGTTGTATCAAGTCATCAATTTAATTTGTTTTTGTATTTGTACTAATTAACATTTGCATTCATGATGGTCAGTTGTACAAATAACTTTGTATTGCTAATTTTAACAACTTACCATGGATAGTTAGATAGCTAGCTAACTATTATCACTGTTAATTGTGAATATACAGTAAAGCAAGATTAGTTTGTATCTTGTTGACACAGACATATTCACTGACAACAACCCGCGGAGGTCCGTTTAAAACATTAAAGCGTTCCCTGACAGCTGTGTAAAGGCAGGTTTCTACTTGCGGTGCTAAGGCTGTCTCATTATGTTGTTTTAGGTTTATTTTGTAAGGTGGTTCCTGAGAAGATGCATTTATTCACATTTCTGGCATAATGGATTGTTGGAGATAGGATGTTTTTCATTGGACAGCGGCGATATTATGTGGGCTTGGCGACAGTGCAGATCTAATGACTTATGTACAGTGAGCATGATCATGTGCGCAGGTGCCTGGAAGCCTTCAAGGTCTCATCTCCAATCGTGTTTTAAGGAGGTGATAAAGTGGGCAGCGATGGTCTTTCTTCCAGATGGATGATTGGCCTTGTTTGTAGAATCACCCGTTTTATTTCGCCCTGAATTGTTAATTTCTTTCTTTCCCTGGCTCTCTGATATTATCTCCTGAAGAGGACTCCGAGTTACTTCGGTTTTTGTTCGTTCTTGGGTTTTTCCTTTTCGTTTTTGTGTGTGTGGAGTCTCGAAGACAACGACGTCACATGTGATTGTTTTAACAGCTGTTTGTCTTTGATTATGTGCCTCTTTGAAGTATCACTTTGAGTTGAACTTGGACGGAGATCAGAAATGAACGCAGCTACTTTTTGATCTGAGAGAGAGAGAGAGAGGATTTTATTGTTGAAATGCTCATAAACTGTTTCCAACTGTTTCAAGTAAAGGTGGTGTCAGTTTTCAATAGGGCCAGGAGAGGAACATAGAGGGGAGGAGCATAGTCTGGACTTTACAGCCAATGAAAAAAAATACACGTCCCTATCTGTATAGCTTGCCCTTTGAAAAGAGCACCAGTGACCTTACAAGTTCCAAATGTAGTTTATCAATAGTGTACATTCCTCTGCTCTATCTGGAATGTGAGCAAGCCAACATAGCAACTAGAATCCAACCCCCCCAAGCCACCCACCTTTTCTATTCTGAGGTGCTTTTATTTTAAACATTATAATTTTGTATGTGCAATTCTGAAGTGGTATTTTACAGGGTTAAAATACATCTTCATATAGCATACCTTTTTATAGTACTAAGCTATATTCAATGACTGAAACATAGTAGCAAAATCTCAAAAAAAAAAAAAACACAAGTAAATAATCATTGTTTTGACTTGTTAGAAACGTATTTAATATTGTAGTAGTTTGGAGTCAGTATAAAGCAGACAGTGAAGAACATTTTAACTTTATCTTAATTTTGTAAACCTTAGCATTCTACTCTATTGGATCGTTTAGATCCTGGAAATATTTTGAATTTTTGTAAAGCAGCAGATGCTGAAACATTATGTGAATCCTGACCTGTGAAATGTAATAAGCATTTAAATGTTTGATAAAGGGTAATTAGATGCCAGCTTAAGGTGGTATTGTATGGTATTTATATTTCAAAATGTATCTGTTAGTACATTCCCCCTTAAGAAGCCTTCTGTGAAAAGGGTTCTGTTTTGTTCTATTTGATGTTTGTGTATTTGCGATCCTGTATAATGACTGTCAGAATATAGTGGGGTGTGAAAAGAATCTCAAAACTTGAAAGTCATGTTACATCCAAACCACATTCTGCTCTTCTTCCATCCCATTCTTAACACTCATTTGCATAACAGAATGAAGTTATTTTGAACAGTAATTGCACTCTGCGCTGTAGTATTTTAGCTACGACGTGTCATTGCTTTGTATATGCATAATTTAAAATAACTTCTCCCAAACTATTATGCGTTAAACAATGGCAATATAAATGTAGATGCAGGTCATCTAGTGTCTATTTGTGGACTTTTCTGAGTGTCTAGTTCCGGTACCGAAAATTATATGTGTCACTTGCTGACAGCGGCACCTGTGCCGCTGACCTAGTCAGCCACTAAGCTAGGTTACAAAAAAGACACGTGATCTGGCATCACCGAAAGCGTGCTGGTCTACGGGGAACTACATGTACCAACTGAAACCTTTTGTGTTCTCTCCTCTGAGTGCTCATTGGCACAGAGTCAGTAGTGTCAATGAATGCAGTAAATTTTGTCGGGAGGCCTGCTTTCTGAGAAATATCTGTACCATTGTTCCTGCAGCAGAAGGAGAACACATTGCCAGAAAGTCGATTAACTTCATTGTCATCACAGGTGCTGAACAAACACCATCTATTATACAAATACCAAAAATGCAATATTTTAAGTTTTATTAATGCTTTATAGATATACTGTTTAGCATGGTTCCTCTCTTATCAATGAACCATGTGCTATCATGTGGAGTGTAACAGTAATTATTTCACTGTATTGATTAATGGCTCTATTTACCTTATATTTAACATTGCAAGACCACCGTCTGACAAACATTTCATAGCCCTTTGAGAACATGCCCTATATCTGCCAAAGTCACTGAAACATGCCTGATGTGTGAGCTATATTCCAATCAGTAAAACAACAAATAATATATTGCTTATATATTTTCCCTGAGTCAACTGCACTGGAAGAAAATGGGCCCACAACATCAAATGACCCATATAGAAAAATATATGAAAGAGATTGTCTCCAAATCTTTATGCATGCTGCGATCTACTTACACAACATGATAGATTCAGACGCCAACACACATTCTAGTTTCTAGTGATTTGATTAAAAAAAAAAAAAAAACCGTTCTCTAGCATGTACCACATTTTTCATTTTCTTAAATCAGGATATTGCCTGAGTCGGAGAAAAGCCTGTTCTTCAGTTGTCAAAAGGCAGTAAGTACTGATTAAAATAGCAGTGTGAAACGCTGGGAGATTAAAGTGATGCTAATGGTAAGTGAGAGAAGAAAAGGGCAAGCTATATTTTAATTCCTGGGAGAATGGTTAATGACTTCTA
The DNA here is from genome assembly GCA_026777985.1 of Mormyrops attenuatus. Taxonomy (NCBI): domain Eukaryota; kingdom Metazoa; phylum Chordata; class Actinopteri; order Osteoglossiformes; family Mormyridae; genus Mormyrops; species Mormyrops attenuatus. The sequence continues at coordinate 42,328,202 of JAODKC010000001.1, read as the reverse complement.
TTGCCTGAGATTAAACTAAACCTGTCTCATCAGCTTTTTCTGCACAGTGAAAAAAGCTTCCCGTACTTTAATTTATTAAACTCTTATAAGGAAGCACATTGATCTACATAGGTTAAACTTTTAAAATTTGGGCAAAGCGCGCCATTAAGATGTCTTCAAGAGCAAGACAGTTTTGGTTGCTCAAGACCCGTCGCAGTATTATAAAGAATTCATTAAGAGCCGCCTCACTGAAATCAGAAACTATTAATTATTTAAAGGGAGAGGTTTGTTCATTTCCTAAGCAAGTTGTGTTTCTGTTTACTGATTAACTAAATGGCAGTAACGCTCCGGCTTTTGCCGTTTGATGTTTCGTTTTCTACAAGTTCTTTTCTACAATGCTGAAAGCATAATTGTTTGTAATTTTCTAGTATTTATCATGAATATTTACAGTAACACATAAAAAAAAGATGTTTTCCACTGAACCAACATAGAAAACCAATGTTGTTTTAATTAAACCTTGGCATTAAAACAATCTCTGAGACCTATGCCATAAATTGTATGGTTTTGTTGATGTGGCATTACAGTGATTTAACACTATTCACCGCTCTTTGTTTTCCGCTGGCATGTCCTCCTTGAAGGTACAGAGCAATGCCAGAGATTTTGAGGCTTAGCACATTTTTGACGGTAATTAGCATGCATTCCAATCCACCAAGCCTCACGCAACAGCGGAATCCTTGCAGCTACCGTTCTTTATCAGCATATGGGTGATAGAACTCACTGAACATTCTGCTGACGGTAGATTATTTTTGCTTTTTGTTTTTCCCTGCTTCCAGTGGGCCTTCTAACCCTTGTTCAATCACTGCTGGAGAGAGGAGAGCAACAAAAAACGTTTTTTTCATGCAACGTGGAACAATAGGTCTGTTTTTTTTTTTTTGATTTTCAGGGAATTCTGTGGATCACTTGCAACCAATCCACAGGCGTTTCCCTGCCAGAGCTGTTCACAATAGGCCTGAGCACCAGTTGGTGCCATGTTATCTGGAATATGACGTTGCTCTCAATTAAGATGCTCCAGTTCCAATAGATGTGATTGAAAAAGTCCAAAAAGAAACATTCCAACAAAAGAAGCATGTGTGCAAGAGTCAGGTCACATTTAGCACCCACAGCAATATAGTGAGGGTTTATAGCATCGTATAATGGCAAGGGAAGTATTAAGTATTCTTATCAATAAACTGGTCCAGAGTATACATTTGTAATGGTTATGGTTGGTGAGAGGATCAGTAGCATCAGTGATTATCTATGAAAATGAAAAATTTTTGCTATGAAAATTTTAGATGGTGTAAAACATGTTATTTCTTGTTAATTCTAAAAGCATATGGCTGTATGTATAATACATGCTTTCCCTCTAAATGAGCAAAACTATTTTTAAAATATATTTTAAATGGCTATTTAGGATCCTGCTTAATTACCAGGTGTTTTTTGAGCAAGAAATATATAAATGACCCAAAATAATGAACTGTTCCTGTTAAACCAGTGGAGTTGTAGCATTTAAGCAAGTGGCCTTGTGACAGGGAAGTTACTGGTTCCAATCCCAGGAGAGGATCTGCAGCTGTATAATCAACACAACATGCCTAATGAAACCTGCTTCAGTAAACATCTGATCTTGTGAAGGTGTCCAGTCGTGCCTTACAAAAAAATTAACAGATGGAATAACTTTTCGCTTATTTCTTTGGTTTGGACTCTTCCACAATAATGTTTTCACGAAGGCTTAACCTTATTAATTCACATATTTTGTCACGTATTTATGGCAATTCCCCAGACATCAGCATGTCACAGTTGTTGTTAGATCCCTGTTGGTTTCAATTAAAAATCTCTCTGAGGCAATAAAAATAGCCAATTAAACTGGAGCAGGCACTTCAGAAGTAAAAATGGGCTGATTAAATTAACCTTGAATCTCAAATAGGGTTAAAAATAAGCTTAAATGTATATTTATAGAGGCGGAGTATTTTTATTCTTAATTTACAACAGTGCCGTTCTGTATTCTCATTGAGTATTATGAACGTTCTATCTTGAATTGCTCTGTAATTGAGCATTTCACAGGGTTCAGGTCAATGTGTGGATCACACCTGTAAAAGTGACATATTGCTTGCCTCTGTAGCAAACCGTACTTGTAAGTGCAAGGGAACTTGCAGTTTCTATTGTGTAGATATACAATTGGCTTTGGTCTCCATGGACACCAATTAGCTTTCGTTTCTTTGACAATGTCAAGTGTTTTGTAGAGCAGCCATAAATTGTTTTCCCAAAGTTGCCTAGACAGAAGAACAAGCGAAAAGAAGCCTAACATGGAAAATCATAACATGTTAGGTAACCAGCTGGTTCAAGTCATGTAAGTAGCTGCTTTTAAAACAACCGAAAGTCACACAGACAAAGTTTGCATCTTTGCGACAGAAAACATGCTGTGATTTGAATAATTCAGAAGACTTTACAGTGTTCTGGGACACCGGCAGCCAAAATAAGCATGATTTTGTATCATGTGTGGAATAATATGGTGTTCCTCTTTGCATGTTGTGCACTTCTTTATTATGCAGTGCAGTTGATAAACAGTCCGCACATTACAGTATATGCATACTTAAAATGATATTGGTAACAAAAAGCAAGAGTGTCATGTTTATTCGCCTTATGCAAAAAGTGCTTTGATTGTTTGCAATGCAAGGTTTAGGCAGAGGGATGAAGTATCATGTTTTCTTGCACCTTTATAATTTCCTTCTCGTTGTTTGATTGGTTTCCTGACTAGGGTTACGGCACTTAATTAATTGCACATGGCTAAAATGGGGCACCGCATTTAGGAAAATATTATTTCATCACTTGTGTTTCATTAGAATTCACTTGACTGCCAGGTCAAATGGATACAAGAGAGGAAGGACTAGGCTGTAACATTTCATTCTTTCATCACTGATAAATTCCCCAGATGCAGTTTTAAAATAAGAGCAATAAATAATAGACATGCTTTTAAAGAGTTAGGCCCTTTTTCCCTGTTGTTTAAATGGGAAACTGGACTATTTCATGCTGCTTTCGAATGAGCTATTTTTAAAGTGTCCTGTTCTCATGTAAAATCTGCTGGCAAAATTATTATTAAGCTTCAGATAGAATAATGTCATACAATCTTAAATTTATTTTGAAACAAAACACACGTTAGATAACTGGTATCATCTGTATCCCGGGAAGCCTTGTGCCGTATGCTGCCCCAAATTGGCTCCAGGCCCCTCTGTGACCCTGAGTGTGATACGTGGTTAGAAGATGGATGCAAGGGTGGATGAATGGGTGGATGGATCAGTTAGATAGATGATAATTCGTCAATAATAAGCAGGGGAGAAAAAAACACCTTGCATAAACACTTCCATAGAATTCCTAGAAGATTCATATCGTGTTCTAGAATTCTCGGGTAATTTCATATATTTGAATATCATTTAATTATATTCAAATATGCTCCTTTGTGTGACTCAGTCTGTAGCAGTGAATCCCTATATGCAGAATGAGCTCTGTAGCTCAGATCAGTATTTAAATCTGTTATTTGCCAGTTGCAACAGTGGAACCTGCGACTCCAGAGAGGGAGGGAACTGAATTGCTTAGGATTTATTTGTAACCTGACGGAAACACACAGGTTCTTCCAGTATGTCAGGTGACTGTGACTTTCTGGTTGCCAGTAGTGACAGTTCTGTCACTTCACTTCAATGTGTAGCTTTCTGATGAAGTACATGATGGTCTGCAATGTGAAAACGCATATTTGGCACGTGCAGAAACACAGATCTGATGTGATGGCCAGGATAAATTGGATGTAGCTCAGTGTTGTAGACAGAACTAAAGCAAACTGAAAATGAATATAAATTTAAGTACTACTTTATAAAAGCGACTGTTTTAGCTTTGTATGCTAAATTTTTTTGTCGTTTGTTTTTTTTTCTGACTACTGGCTCTTTCCTGCCACCTGAAACAAGGTTACTTAAACACAAATGTCACATTTTGTAGCAAAAATTTTCAATCCAAGGGAATGGCGGTTAGCCTCTGTAGCACCTCTGATAACGTGTATAAATGGCTAAGGGGCCTATCTGTCTTTATCAAGCCTCCAAAACAGTGGATACCACCTAGGGGCTGGGAAATTCATCTAACAACCCATGAAGCTGATTAATTTCACTCTTCATTAGGGATGTGTTGTGGCATCTTCTGGACTTAGCATATCTATAGCCGCTTTTTTTTCCCTTCTAACTCGGACAGCCTCCTCGCTTCCTGCCCTTGGCAAATGAAAGGTCCCAAAGACGGCCGGTATTAATGCTTGAGAGCGCGCCGCCCCCCTTCTTCCACCACCCCCCCCCCCCCGTCTTTTATTTCATTTGCTAATTTCTTTTCCACTGCTTACATTTTATTGTGAGTTATAAGGGAGGCCTTGTCTGTTGCCTTTGTTACACATGTCCTGTTCTGTTAAATAACACGCTCTGGAACCACGGGTATTTCTGTTTTTTAGGCAAGATTTAAATATCGCGATTTGCCTTCATGCAAACTTGTTTATCATTTTTCACATTTCCATATTCAAAGAAGTTATAACTTTTCCCCTGTATATCTCTATTTTTAGGCTCAAATGGAAATGTCACCAAAAATACATACACACATACCTGCCATTAAGAGTAATTCAGAGCAATGATAAGAGTAATTTTCTTTTTGTTTATATTTACATTAGACTTTAGAGTATAGGATTAAATCCATCTATGCGCCCATTATCAGGCTGTCATCGGATCATCTGCATTTTTTGATTTTCTGTTTGATGTTTTAAAATGTTTAGGAATTCAGTTAAAACAAGTCTCACTCGTGGTATTGCTAAAAGATAACTAGTCGTTGGGATGAGGAAATTTCCAACTACTAGCCCTGATCGTGATCCAGACAACAGAATTAGAAATGGTTTGTCTTATTACTTAAAATAAATGCAACAAAATCTCGCGCTCATATCACAGTAATCATGAGAAATGGCTTATGCGATGATTCAATTTCTGCAGATTTCCCTTTTAAATTGTTATGCTTTCAAAGCCGAAAAGCGAACACATTAGCACTTTGCTTTGCAAAGGGACCCATGAGCTGTAATAGATCTTGTCACGTTATAGATAGTAGATTAGTCCAGGCTAACTGTTTATTTGAAAATCTAATGAAATATTTACTTTGTATTGCAATAAGGATTAGTGGTGGTAACTGGCAGTGGCGGGCTGGGATGTGTCTGAGCGAGAGGGCCCCTCTAGCCTGAATGCCGGCTCCACGTGCACAATGAATCCGTTAGAGAGTGTGCACGTCCGCCTGTCACTTTTACTCCACATGTTGCTGCTTTTTTGAGAGATAAGTGGGACCTAATGCTGAACAAATAGTGGAAATCAGAAGCCACTGAGAATCATTCGGCTCTCATTTTCCCATGGCGCCCTAACAGACGCCCAGTCAGAGAGAGGGAGAGGGGAAGGGGGGGGGGATGAGAGAGAGAGAAAAAGAGAGAGAGAGAGAGAGAGAGAGAAATCTCTCCACAAGCAAAACAATTTTGTCACCACAAGCAAATCCAATTGAAAAGTCCCCTGGACTGCGAAGAGCTAGAGTTGTCAGACTGGGCTACAGCAATGAAAAGATCTGAGCGGGCTAAATTGGCATCAGGTGTGGGCTCCGCTCACTGGTGATAGGCTGCTGCATTGTGCCGCCTAGACATTTGACCATTTCCAAATATAATGGGAGAAATTAATGCAAATGAGTGCATGGAATGAAATGTATTTAAATGCAGATTGAATGGGGCCTCTGCGTTTCGCCTGATAACAAGTTGCTCTAGGAGAAGGGCCACATTGTGTCTCCCATCCCACCCCCCACGACTGTGTCCCCCCACCAAATTCTTTTTTCACTTGTCTCTAATAAGGGTGTATTGTTCACTGGGTAAACTCTCGCTAACTATTTACATTGCTCATTTATTTGAATTTTAGATGTTTTTCCACTGACAACGCCGCCTTTGGCGATCTGGTAAAACGCTAATTGCGGTAAGAAGGCTAGAGAGAGACGGCAAACACAATCATTAATGATGGCTGTTGCTGTTGTCCATTACCTCATTATAACCTGCATGGCAGACACAGCTTATCTGTATGTGTCTGTGTGTGTGTGTGTGTGTGTGTGTGTGTGTGTGTATTCCACCGACAAGTTTTTTACCCAATGCTGTGCTCTCTCTTTATAAAACTTTATTTTTTTCTTAAGGAGCTCTAGTTATATAGCTTCAAAATGTGCAAATTATTTTATAGTCTGTCTAATTATTTTGCCCAGAACTGCCTGGGAAAGTTTCATACCTCAGGGCATAATTGTGTGGAGCAGGTCACAGTTGGGAAAGAATGCAGTTAATTTATGATTTGTGTTCTTTGAGAAGCCGCAGCTGAGCTGAGGAAAACAAAGACTGCCTTATCTTGCATCTAATTGTTTTTTTAAAAAGGTGAAAACACTACTTGCACCAATATTGTGATAAGAGTCTGGGGTATGTTGTGACTGAAAATGCCAAAAATTTGGAACTAAATGCTGATTATTTTTTCTTAATATAGTTCAACAGAAGGGGATTCTTGATTAAACGATGGGACTGAAGAATTTATGCAAGTGTGCTTTTTTTTCAAACTTGCACAGTATTACATATTTAGCAATAAGCAACCAATGTTTCACAAGTGAAAAAAAAACAGTTTCAAAGATGCAGTTGTTTCACAATCACTGAACTGGCGTTACATGGCAGTAATAATTAAATTCTGTAATCATCTGTGTATGGGATTCTATACTTTTTCAGTTACTTTTGCATTTCTCTTTTGTTTTGATTGTGGCTTTGCATGGATCACGACTATAGCTAAACTTTTCAGTTCTTCTAAAAGTTTATTTCTTGGCGTCTGATGTTGCCGCTGAATTGTTTGCAATAATATCAGAATTAACATTAATTCCTTGGAAATTGTGCTTCATGAATGTAAAAAAATGTTAATTTTTATACCATACTGCTGTGTTAGGTAGCAAAAGTGTTATTCTCCATCATTCTAAGTATCAGATTACAGCGTGTGCTTGTAAGTACGTCATTCAATGAACACATGAACATTAGTGTTTCCTTCTCTGTCACTTCATTCAAACTTATGATCACAGACAGGTAGTATGACTGTCATTTGTGAGAAATCTTCACTACTTGTAAACTCAGCTGTTTGTATACTCAACCAGTTTAATTTATGAAGCAGAATGAATGTTTTAACACAATTTATTCTTACACAAAATATGAGGATGCTTGAAAATATTACAATAAATGCATATAATACATATGAAGTGTATAGATATTTAAATATTTCTATAAAATTCGTTGAGTGTAGATTGCAAAAATATTGCCGTATCTGACTGATGACTCGCCCTACTTTTTAAATAATACAAAATAGTTATTTTCATTTATTATTTTTTTCACAATGTTTATCTATACACAGATCCATGAAAGGATCTGCATTTTAGCCATTGTGAAAGGAACCTTCTGTTTCCATCCAAATTGAAGTCCAATTTACATGCAATTAATTTGGCGTAATTAGACACACTGACTTGTGCATTTTTCCATGTAATAATCACCATGAATTTTAATGTATACTGGATCATGTTTTCTCTGATTATAATTTGATAATAAATAAAGCATACCCGGTTAAATTTGTGTGGCTGTGTGTGTGTGTGTTTGTGTGTGTTATTGTGTGCATTATTGACCAGTCTTGCTTTGTGCTCCTGTATTAGAAAAGTCAAGCATAGTCCAACATTGAATGAGGGCATTTTGATGCATTGTAGCAGATTTTCCCTTGTCTGGAAGTTCCAGCTTGGTGATTAATGTGTGAGATAATGTACTGTGGAAACAAGTAAACACTCCCCCTGCTCCTTGCTTTGTGCCTGAATGGGTTGATGATAAGGGCAGAGCAAGGTGAGAATTTAACAGGGCTGCAGAAAAAAGGCTCAGTGGACTTGAGGCATGACAGAACCTGGAAAAAAAACACTCTCTGAGTGGGAGTGGGTAACTTTGTAATAAAGAAGGCCGACAAAGTGGAAGTTTTTCAGAACAGGAATAATTAAAATCGCTCAAGGGACTGTGGTTTTAATTTCACATGTAAGGGGCTAAAGATTTCATTTAAAGACGCACTGTGCAGCTAGGAGGTTAATAAGATGAACAAAGCATGGAATGTGAGAACATATACTGCAAGGAAGCTAGTTGGACTTTCACCTGACACGTTTTTAATTATCTAATTCCAGATATTTCTCACAAGAGGGAAAAAAGGAGATTAACTGATTAACAGACTCAGTAACTGATTACTTACACATGGTAATTGTTCCAAAAAGATTATACTAGACAGAGAAGACTGTCATCTTAAAGGCTTCTGCCTAAATATTATATTGTAACTGTATTGATGCAAATGCTTTATAATATGCTGCCCAGAAATGTGTTCAATCTAATTTAAATCAATGATCAATTTAAATGTAATGAAACATTGGCTTAACGTGAATCTGCAGTCCCAGGCAAACACACACATTTTACACACATTTATCACTTGGTATTTTAGCCCGTTATTCAGTGTATTCATTAATGTGCCCTTTCATTTGGTACTTTTTTCTTCTTTAAAGAATTTGAATACTATGCAACAATAGCCTTGGCTTTATTTCATGTAGATTAGTCATTATTGGAGTCTTTATTGATACTCAGAATGCAGGCGTGCAAATGAAACGCATTACAATTTTTCCTGTAAAACATTACAATTCCATTTATTTTCCAAACCTCTTATCCAGTTGAATGGTCATGACATGTAAAGAGTGTATGATTAAGTCACTAAATTAATTAGCCATAATAAAAAACTACCTTATTGGCCCGTGATACAAATATTATTACCATATTTATGTATCTTGTTCCTTTAAGGCACATGTACTTACTGTTGTAGATCCTTCATCAGTGTTATTTCTACATTCAAATGGCCTCTTTACAGGCAGAGTAATGGTCCAGTTGGCGGTGGTATCGCCTCAGACTTCCAGGGTTGGGATTTGAACCCTGCCCCATGTGGAGTTTGCATGGTGTCCTTCTTTTGTGTGCGTCTCCTCCAGGTTCTCTGGTTTCCCGCCCCGGTCCAAAGACTTGCCACTAGGTGAATTGGCATCTCTGAATCTCTCATTGTGTGTGTGTGTGTGTGTGTGTGTGTGTGTGTGTGTGTGTGTGTGTGTGTGTGTGGGTGTGGGTGTGTGTGTGTGTGTGTGTGTGTGTGTGCACGCGGGTGCGAACATAGAATGCTCGGGGGGGAGGGTTTGGGCAATGCAGAAAGAGCGGGAGAAGTGAAGAGGAGAAGAGGGAGACAAAGACAGTGGGAGAATGACAGGACACGCGTGTTAGGAGAGCAGCCCAAAACCACAAGCCAGATTTCTACCTCTGACCCACCAAATTTCACTCACTACATCAGGATTGTAGGGCTGCATCTGCCTGCTCACATGCTATGACCTGACAATAAATCCCAACAGTCTTTACCCAGGACCCCAAGCATTGATCCGTTTCTGAATCAGAGAGCTAATCATGAGGTGTGCCCTTTTGATTCTGATAGATCCCCCATGCCAAAAATAAATAAAAAAATACAACCACAAAATTACACAGCAAACTACCAACTGTTCTAATCCATTGTGATAACTGGATTCAGATGAACTACACACATATTATAATACCAGGCTGCTTTACCAATGGCCTCTGACACCCCTCAGGAAGCAGCAGCCTTGACAGTACTCCAAGCATACCTAGAGCTATGACTCGTGTCGCTGTTGTGCACTCTCATTTTTAGGAATAGGAAGACCAAGCGTCTATCATTAAATGATTGTCATTTACCCCCGTCCAAAGGTACAATCCGCTTATCTTGGAAACGGTTTGGTATGACCAGACCCTCCAAGCGACTTGCGAACACACTAACAGAGTGACCTTTGGCGGTTAGTTACTGAGAGAGGCCTCACTTCAAGGGAAATACAGACCTCCCCATATCGCATGTCACTGGGCCTAGGGTCGGTTTTGTTTCAGTAGTAAAGGGCTTCTGTTTCATTTCCAGCAGAAATTACATCCAGAAGTATGCCCCCACCACCCCCATAAACCCCTTAAATCAAAGCCCTTTGAGTGACTCAATCTGCCTCTGACTCATAGCATGTGCCTCCAACAAACCCCTCGACCAGCCTCAGTTCCAGAACCTCACTACATACTTCGTCCTAAGAAAGGTCCCAAATCTCCCTGTGGCAGAGTCATCACTGATTACAGTACCAAGGTGATCACTGCATCAACAGAGCCCCAGGAGAAAGACCGATAGCAGAAGTGGCCTCATGGCGATGATGCACGAACTGCAACATTTCTAATATACTTTTTCCACTGCTAACATATCAGAAGTATGTATTAGGTCTGAAAATGCTGCTGAAATTCAGATGCTGATACTGAATCCCTACGGTCAGCCAGTTACCAAAAAAAAAAAAAAAAAAAAACCCATATTGTTCTTTCCCCATGTTAACGTCAGCGGAACTAAAACAAACCTACGCGTCAACACCAAAGGTTCCAGCTTCCTTCATTAAGGTAACTGTAAACCCACTCAGTCAACTAGACACTGCTCTGAATTAACACATCTGGTCAGTTTTTTTTCCTTCCAGCACCTTTCAGTATAAAGTAAATAAATGCAGTTCAAAAGAGACATCTTACATCTATCCATGTATGTGGGTTTGTTTGAATTAGTTCAAAGTGGGAGGGTTATGAATTTTTCTGTCCAACTCAGTTTCACAAATTTATACAGCTGGTAGTTTACTGAAGTAGTTCAGGGTAAGTACAACAAAAGTTCAGTGTACAGTTAAGTTCAGAGTTCAGTGGCACTACAGAAATGTTCCTCATGAGTGACACACACAATCTGAATGTGCGCCCTGGAAATCTAAATCTTAAAGAGCATTTATATATTAGCTGGTTTACTTGGGATTTTCCCTTGTCTTCCATCAGCATAACCGGCTTCATGGCTCCCCAGGTGTATCTGACCCAGGGTGTCACACAGCAGTGTGTATTTCCCTGATCACTCACAAGGTGGCCAGGTTTCTGTCGCTACATGCGTGCACACACGGATTAGGTCTCAACCCCCCCCAACTTGTAGTTCCTAGATTTAAAAGGAGATTTGGCCTTAAGCGTTCAGTCTTACTATTCACGGACGCACATCGTTTGATATATAAATTATACAAAATGCACTGGTGGAAAACAGCCGCTTAAAGCTGGGTAGGGGGTGGTGGTGGTGGGGTCTGTTGGAGTTTAACTCCCCCACCCCACACACACCACAAGAGCATCTAGCTAATACCCCACTCCTCGCCGTGACTCATTAACAATACGGTCCAGCCGGCCCTAACGCCGGCCCAGCTCCACTCCACTTCGGGTGGCGACGGCTCCTGTCAGACCCACCTGAGGGGGGAGGGGATCAGTCACCACCTGTCCGCTACAGCCTAGGCCCAATGACGTCGACAAACAGTCACTTTCCCCTCTCTTTAACGATCACACGACACCCCGGCTACCCTGCCCGTTCCCGGGGCCGCTTCCCCACCACGGAACTGGCACGTAGATGTCGGTGTCGCCGTGCTAGAGACTAGCCAGCTAGCGCGTTAGCCAGCCAGCGGCGGATCCCAGTCGAGCAGGAGCCGCCTGCTGGCTCTGTCCTCCTCTCACGCACAGACAGCTAGCCGGCTAAAGTAGCTCGTTAGCAAGCCGGCTAATTAGGGAAGGACAGGCTGCTACACCCACGCCCCGGTCGATAATGAAGCAGCCACCGAGCCGTGCCGTCGCCAACGTACAGGACATTATTCGGGCTCTTTCCGGGGGTCACGGAGGACTGGACGATACCTGTAGTTCCGATTTCCATTCATGAGGTCTCTATCCGGTTCCTCCCCGGCTCTCAAACGTCAAATCCCAGCAGCTGAGCTCTCAGGGGTTGGCTCCGTCCGGTTCACCCAGTCCAAATCCCTTTATTTACCCAGGCGAGGACGGTTTTTTCCACTGCCCGGTTCCGTCGCCGCCGAACGGGCCCCTTTCTTCACCCGGGGGTCCGGCTGGCCGGTTCTCCTCCGCGGCCCCGTGTCTGACCCCTCCGCCGGAGACCCTCTCTCTAGTCTCGGTCTAATTTTCTCGTCCGTCGCCGGTAAAAAGTCGTTAAGAAGCCGCTCCTTCCGCTGGACTCGGGGGCTCTTCAGCAGTATTCACCTCAGCTTTACGTGTCTTCGCTCCGTCGCGGCCCGGTCGTCTTCTCGACACCGGCGGGAGCGCTGTCCCGTCTACTAGCGTTATCCCGCTGACGAGCCGGAAACCCCGCGGTGTACTGCTGATCGTACGGCCGGCCCCAGCGACCCTCCGTCGGGGAAGTCCTCGCACAGCTACGCACTCGGCTCTCTGACGGCGCCCAGCGGAGGCCCAGCGCTTTCATTGGCCGCCACGGCGCGTCACCGTGACGCGCGGCGCTCGTACCGTCCCCCGCAAACCCCCCCCCGAAAGAACGTCCCATTTTTGGACGACCGGCGAGCAGTGAAGATGGACCGATAGGCAAGGGGGTACTATCCTGTCATGATCAGATTAATACTTTTTAATACATTCAAGATGTAGCAAATCGTGCATGTCTCTCTAGAGATATACCTGATATGGACATTCTCTTTTAATGTGGACCTATTAATAAACTTAATATAACCGTATCGTATACCTCTTCAAGGTATTCTCATCTTAAGCCTTTTATAGTTCCAGAACAGAAACGATTTTCATATTTTAGTGTGTGTTCCTCTGTATCGGTGTGCGGTAGCTCAAATCACACTCGAATCAAACGGAATCATAATAATTATAATCAGCAGTCTTTATTTTATGCTGGACCGTAAAGAGTCTAACCTTACTAGTTACAATACGTTGCTCTCCTTCAGTTTCTATTGCGAGATTCCATTTACTTCAGATTAAAAGTTTACATTGTTTTGTGACAGATGTGGCAGAGAGAAAGGAAATAGGATAAGTTTATTTGCAGAAACTGTAAAAAAAACAAACAAAAAAACAGATATGCTTTATATACAAATATGTACGCCCTATAGAAACGCAACACATGGTACAAGAATATGTACCACAGACCACTATAGTCACAACTCAACATTTTTTTTTCTTCACAATGAAGTCAGTGAGAAAGCAGTGTGGGATATCTACAAGTAGACTATACCACCTTTGTCAAACCCGATGTAATTCTCTTAAATAGCCCATAGAAAGAAGGGTACAGTTTGTAAACAATTATTTTATGGTTGTAAACTCAATGTGACACCATAGAGTACAGTTTCAGAACTGATGACAAAATAGTCTGGATTTTTCAAAACCAGTAAACAGACCATGCCTCTTTTTTAACAGCTTGCTGACAATATACCAGTCAAATGAATCAACAGTATCATAAGTAGGCCAGTGAAAACATAACTTTGTGCGATTCCCAGTGGTCAGGCAGGGACTGAACAGATCGATTCCAGTGTGATGCCCCCTTCAAAATAAATAGTTACTAACAATGATGCGTAACAAAGCAAGCTACTCAGTCTGCTTACATTATGCTGCCTCTCGTTTATGGGAAGACAAAGCCATCGGTGTTTAGCTTTGTGGTGCTTTCACTGGTCTACCAGACGTGAACCTTTAAGCAGGTTGGGCACAGAACAGTAATTTAATTATAGTGGTGAGTCACCCATCACACCCACTATTATCATAATTCTAAGACCCCCCTCTGACATAAGGAGTAGAAAATTTATTTGCCTTTACCGGAAAATAATCCTACACACAGTAAAAAGTCACACGGCCACTTCAAAGACGACTTATCTCCAAGGATACCTGTAGATAAATTTTAATTTTGTACAGTGTCATTTGTCATCTTAACAGGGAGTCACGATAGTTGCATAAATGTTAGATATTAGGTTTGGAAGTGAGACATTGACAACGAATACCAGTAATAGAGAATTACTGGATGTGGACAGAGATGTAACAAAAATTATGTTTTTGAACCTGTGGTGGGTGGGATTATGAGACACTTGCAGTCTCCTTTAAGCCGTATACCCATTGGCTGCTGGCTAGGAATGATTGCACTGCAATTTCATCTGTTTCAAGCTTGGAAGACCCATTTTCATGACTATCTGTTTTAAAAGGTGGTTTCTGATGTAAAACTGGTCATGACTAGAGTCTTACATGAAAACCTAGACCGTGGTATTTTCCTCTGACATTTGTCAATCCAATGTGTTTTTAGTACAAGGTGGGAGTTTACCAAACACGAGATAACACTGGAGCCTACGACTGCTGGCATTCAGCATAACCAGTCCAGATGGGCTGTCCCCTAGTTCCTCAACATTCTGGGGACTTTTGTTTGGAAGAAAACTACTTTCATCCAGAGATTAGACAGTGTCTTCAAAGCAGAAAACAAAACACTGCCATTATTACAGAAGACAGGAGGAAGACCGAAGTGGTATATCCAGTTTTGATGGATTTCTCCATAAATACAGAAGCTTCTACAACATAAAACACAGTAATTCAGTTAACACAGCTTTCCTGAAGTGATCATACTTTTGAAAAGATGTTAGTTTGGCAGCAGAGGTGTCTGAGGACCTGATGCCTGTATTCTACATGCTGAGATAGATGGTACTACATTTGAAACAGGGGCACCTATCTTGGCATTAATAGTGTCTGATATGGAACCCACAGCACAAGCCGTCACCCCTACATGTACCACATATGTAAAACCCAACTTCCCATTGTCATCCCCCAGCCCCACACAGCCACATGCCTACAACTCATCTTTTATCCATCCACCCGTCTAATCAATTATTCATTACAGAGTTGCAGTGTCATTTTCTACCCATCATATTTTCAATGCCAGTTTTTGTCCATGTCCTGCTTATGGGGAAGACTGGGTAATTTTTGTGTGAAACACCCAACATGTTTATAACCAGCAAAATGCACAAGCTCAATGTGCAATCTGTAGTGGGGAGGGAGGGATTTTGTACACAGCTGGGAAAAGTACAGAAATATTACATGGCACTTACCAAAACGAATATAATTCCAGTGGACTTCTGTGTTACTCAGGTCAACAGATTTACATGCTATTTACATGCAATTTACAATCCATGACATAGATCAGATTAAGACACCAAACCCTGTCCTGGGGGGGATCATTCTTCAAGTGCCATGTGAAACCGCAGCAGAGGACAGGATGAGGTCAGCACACATGGCAGCCTAGACTGTTTGACTTGTACCTGAGAACCTTGGAAACCATCACACGCTCCAGACAGCACCAGAATCTGCAGAACAGACGTTCTCCATGTGCATCTCCTAATTACATTATTCTGGATATGATATTGCTGTTAGGAACATCAGATCTCGTGACCCCTAGGATACTAATGACCATCTAATTATCAAGCCCGTCAGTACCTGACTCAGTTGTGCAGCAGGTTAAACCCATTGAAAGTATTAAACTGGCTGGTGATGTGGAGGGGGTGTTCAGGGAGGGAAGAGCTGCTATTGGCGTGACACCACTCCCTGAACAGAAACGCGGCAATGTACTCGGCAACGTGGCACAAATAAAAAAAGGAAACAGAGGTAATAAAAAACATTTATTTTTAAAAAATAACCCTCCCCATACGTGAGCCATACTATTTCATACAGAGCGGAGAGAACTGCTTTCCACATGGTTCCATTCTAACTTGGACTGAAGTGCTCTGCTTGGGCTGGTTTCTGCAGTGGTACATATTGCTTCTGAGTGGGGCAGGGGTGACAGACTGGGGTGACAGTCCCTCCTCCGCGTCAGTCGCTTCAAGTGCATGGACGATGACGATTCCCTGTGTTGAGGAAGAGTCCCAGAAACGGAATCCGTTGACTCTGTGTTACCGCTCCTCTCCAGATGCCATTGAAGGCTAACCGTTATCCTCACAGAGAAGTCCCTACACAGTATAATACATCGCTGCAGGTTAGACAGTTTTAACTAGCAGGACTTATTGGTTTTATTAGAATGAGTGAGC